>LPNX010633210.1:236737-318654 GCA_001517045.1 Pseudotsuga menziesii
ATCTAAATAATATCATATCAGATCCAATAAGGTTAATATCATATTCAAATAAATGGTTAACCGAGACGGTGGATGCATGGCTTTCTTCTTCTTCAAAATTCTGAATTTTGGTGCATGCAATCCTGCAGGAATTTGCTGGAAAATCTAGATCATGGGGAGAGAATGGATCACTCTGGTAATCTGATATTTCTTCCAAAATATCCAAGGTATCACATATTTGCACACCAGCAGCAACATTAGAGGGAGAAAAATCAAATTTCTCTTCACTTTCGGAAGCAATTACTAGTAAATTTTGCACAGAATTTAAAGGAAAATCACCAGTGAATGTTTGCATGGAAGTGCAGCAGACTTTTTCTTCAATATCATAGATTCAAATGTCTTCTTCTATTTCAGAAATATGACAAGATGAGATATCAGAGATCTCATGAACTTCCAGAGCATCAAGAGAAGGAGTCACTGCATGGATACTGTCTTCAATTCGAATTGACTATGTAGAAGCTTCTACTTCTTCTTCATCTTGAACAACTTCATCAGAGAGAGTGGATGCAGAGATTTTTGTATCAAGGATGCTTATGGTGCTGGATGTGCACCATCCGCTCTCAATTCCAAAGGTTCTATCCAATCTTATCCAGAGTTCCAGTGGATCTTTAATAGATCTATTGTGATAGCGCATGCTAGGAGAAAGAGCCAGTTCCATTATTTCAAAAGCTTTATCCTTTGCTTTTAGCCAGTCATTATCACTCTCAAAAGAATTTCTACCTAATCCAATAGACACCAAAAAGAGTTTTTGTCTTCTCAGACATATATCCATCTTCAACCTCCATTCAAAATAGTCTGAGGATCGGGTGAGAAGAGGAACCGATGAATTCATATCGAAGTTGTACCTGCAAAACAAAAAAAATGATCCAGTAGGAGATCCGAGGAGGAGAAGTGCCTTGTCCGTCGAGGCTCTGATACCATGTTAAATTTGAGCATATAGATCTGTAGACAAACAAACAACTCACAAAGAAGATCTCACAATTTACTCAGCCATTGAAGAATGAAACATTGCAAAAAGCTTGCAGCTGTGAATGCTTTCATTAATCAAAAAAGTAATCCAGATGATAATTACAATAATGTAAAATGGATTTAATAGCCACAAGAAATTTGAATCCACATGAGGAAGTTCGAATTGATGACTCTACTTGACTGTAGGTAACCAAGACATTGTCTAAATCACTATTGGAGGACCCAGTAGTTAACTGTCCTTGTCTAAATCATAACCGGAGTTCTAAAACACAACCAAGTGTTACATTTAGTATTAAATAATGGTTAACTGACTATGGTAGGTGAGAAAAACGCCCCACATGTGTGCAATTAATTAAACCATTATTTATCTGAATGTAGAGAGCTAGAACTGAATGTAACTGACTCCTAACTTGGCTTGACTAGTCATTAACTGAAGTGAACTGACCTTGGTTGGTTTCGGCACTCCCAGTTGCTTCCTAAATTGTAGGGATTGATCTAGGAGACTCCTAAACTTATGCAATCAAGTGCAATAAGTGGCAGTGAGCCTCAATTAGTGTTCCCCACACTTTGGTAATTGAAACATGTGCCCCAATTAGGTCAAGTTTAACAAATGGTACTAATGACTATAAATAGACTGGATGGACTCCCGATTTAGACGTGACTCCCGATTTAGACATATGACCAAATTTGGACAAGGGAGGATTAATAATCCTAACACTTGTTTTAGACAATAGAAGGACTTTTTCAGCTTAAACACTTTCTGTTCATGACCTTTGACAATATATCCAGGTGGTTGGTCTACACATACTTTTTCTTCAAGAATACCATTCAGAAAAAAAAAAAGATTTCCATTTTATAAAAAGGCCACTGATTTTGTGTTGCAATGGAAAGTACAACTATGATGGTATCCATCCCTGCTACAGGATCAAAGGTTTCATCATAATCTACACCATCCTATTTTGCATATCCATTGGAAACCAACCTTTCCTTCTAATTTTCAATCTCTCTTTTTTCATTCAGTTTGGTCTTAAACGCATTTGACTCCAATACTAGTTTTTTCTGTAGGGATATCAACAAGATCCCAATTTTGAGTCTTCTAAATAACATTAATGTCTTTATTCATTGCTTGTACCCATTTTCCATCCCTTACTACTTCATAAAAAGTTGTTGGATGGCAAGAGACCAGAGAACACTAAATGTTCTCATCAATAACAAGAACCTGCTCATTTAGCTCCCTCAAACTTCTAGTTTTATGGTTCCAATATGGACTATTTGTTGGTGTTTCTTCTTGTTGTTGTACTTCCAATATTGGAAGTATGATAGATAGATATGACAAGTATTAAATTTCTTGTTGTTGTATGTCTAAAGGATTACTCCAACATCAGTCCTCAAGTAATTTCACATATATTCTCACCATAATATCTTTGGTGACAAGGTTATACAACTTGTAAGCCTTGTATTGTTCACTATAACCAATAAAAGTGCATCACTCACTCTTCTTATCCAACTTTCTTCTAATTTCTCCAGGTACATGAGAAAATGCAACAGAACCAAAAACTCTTAGATGTGAAACACTAGTCTTAGTTCCAGTCCATGGTTATTCAGGAATATTGTCCTAGAGACTCGCGTGATCTGTTGAGAAAGTATAATGAGCATGCAACAAATTCATCTCAATACTCATATGATAGCTTCTTGTGTGACATCATGCTATGTTCCATGTTCACAATGGTCTAGTTATTTCATTCAACAAATCCATTCTATTGTGGAGTGTATCTAGTGGAGAACTATCTCTTAATACCATGCTTCTTGCAGAAATCTATAAACTCATGTGAATTATATTCACCTCCAGCATCTAACCTAAGCACTTTAATGAAATTTACATGATGCTTCTTAGTCAAATCCTTGATCTCTATCAACTTGAAGAAGGTCTCATATTTGTTCTTGAGGAAATAAATCCATATTTTCCTGCTAAAATTATCAATAAATGTTAGAAAATAAAAGCTAACTCCTATGGATTAGGTTTTCATGGGTCCACAAAGACCTGCATGAACTATTTCAAGATTCTCTTTGGCTCAAAATGTGGAAGTGGGGAAGTTTTCCCTTTGATGTTTCCCAATGATACAATTCTCGTAGGAGCTGGACTGTTCATGTATAATTGGTAAGCCCTTGAGCATGGATTGTTTGTGTAGGAGTTTGATAGCGTTGAAGGGAGTATGACTGAATCTATAGTTCCATAACCAAGTTTCATCTGGAATAGAAACAATGTGGGATATAGACTGTGCAAAGTTTCCACTCTTGAGACTGAGTGAGAATATCCTATTCTTGGTCATTTTAGCTTTAGTTATGACTCTCCTACTAGGGGTTTGTTGTATAGGAATAAACAGGTTATAACCGAAGGTCTGGGGTTACTAACATACTCATGAAACTTGTAGGAAATTGACTCTAGAGTACAGAAAAGGAAATAGGAAGATAGAAAAGACTCACTCGATACACGACGGTTGATCCTAGCTTTGTCCTCTTCTGCTCTGCTTCTCCTCCAAAGCCTTCTGGGATGCTTCTCCTTCACCTGTCAAGAGAAAATCCTCCAAATGCAAGATGATACATGTATATAAAACAGGTTAGATAAATCATATATAGAGTGCTTAATCATAAGTATTCATCAAACCATGATACATGAAAGACATTCAAGACACATATGGAAGAAGGATTCTCTTTATTAATAATAATGAATGAGTTCAGATTACAACCCAACGCCTGAGACAAGGACTCCTCTGCAACCAAAGGATTCTGAGTTCCACTGCTCCAAAGAATTCTGAATAGACTCCACCAGCATAACTTTTCTCTCAAGTATATGTGATTAACACCCTCCCCAAGGCCTTTATTTATACTTGGTGAAATAAGGCATTTTCGAGGGTCGAGGAGGTTGAGAAAGTTAAGGTGATTATGGTTAAGGGATTAACAAATCTCAGATAATCATGATTTATAATTTTTAATGTCGAAGGAAGGTGTACACGGGTATTAATACTGGAAACTCGTGTATGACACATGAGTTTCTCTAAGGTTAACCTGCGTACAAATCTGTATGCGAGATGCAATAACCGATACTCGCATACAACACGCGAGTTGCATATAGGAAGAGTCGCGTATAGAACTTGACATATTTAAAGGTAAAAAATAACCAGTTGGATGGATGATAAATGCAGTTCATAATATTCCCATCTATAGTGTTTTAGGCAACCCTCAATCCATAAATGTCCTTTTATGTGCCAACATAAGGAATGTCGACACTCGGATGGAGAGGTGCCATTCAGGTGGATAACAGATGCCCCCTAATGTGTGAGGTCAGAGGGAAATGATGGCCGAAATAAATTATAATATTTATCTTTGGAGAACTCAGAAATCCAATGGAGCAGAGATAGTACCTGAAACAAATACATAGTAATGTCATATACAAAGTCATATCATAGGATGTTATGTTCAATTTACTGGAACACTAGATCCTTTACAATATTTGAGCACATCATATGATACGGGGATGAAACCACGTATATTACAAAGGTGGATCAAAACCACAATATACAAGAATGATGAGTCTTCAAAGATATGGAAGCTGTGTACATGAATAGAACATAATCTTGCGTAACTTAGTCCATAGGTGAGGAACTAAGGTCTTCATAAACTATCCCAAAGAACCAGTACAATCCCAGCCATGTGAATAAAAGTAGGTTGAAGTCGAACATGGAAGGGATTCAACAATTTGTCAATCAATAAGTAATAATTAATAACTGAAGCAAATGAATTCACTAATGAGGGAAGTGAATCCTGAGGTACGATCATTAAAACTCTAGGTCTTCATCGTCAGGAAGTACTGAAATGGAACCATGTTGTGATAAGGAAGGCAATAGATCCTCCAACGGATCATAAGAGTGACTAGGAACTGGGTAACAGAAGGGAGACACAATAGATAACAGATATAACAATGATGGGATCAGGATATAGATCAAACATTGGGAGAATTCCTTAAACAATGAGCATGACACAGAGATGACCCAAGGTAGCGGTTAACTTATAGATAGAACAACTAGACTTATCTATCATGTAGGAGACATGATCAGATTCCCCAGCAGAGTCGCCAGTTCTGTTGTACAGGAATAAACACCTTATAACTGAAGGTCTGGGGTTACCAACATACTCATGAAACTTGCAAGAAAATGACTCTAGAGTATAGAAAAGGAAATAGGAGGATCGAAAAGACTCACTCGATACATGACAGTTGATCCTAGCTTTGTCCTCTTTCGCTCTTCTTCTCCTCCAAAGCCTTCTGGGATGCTTCTCCTTCACCTATCAAGAGCAAATCCTCCAAATGCAAGGTGATACATGTATATAAAACAGGTTAGATAAATCATATATAGAGTGCTTAATCATAAGTATTCATCAAACCATGATACATGAAAGACATTCAATACACATATGGAAGAAGGATTCTCTTTATTAACAATAATGAATGAGTTCAGATTACAACCCAATGCCTAAGACAAGGACTCCTCTGCAACCAAAGGATTCTGAGTTCCACTACTCCAATGAATTCTGAATAGACTCCACCAGCATAACTTTGCTCTCAAGTATATGTGATTAATACCCTCCCCAAGGCATTTATTTATACTTGGTGAAATAAGGCAGTTTCGAGGGTTGAGGAGGTTGAGACAGTTAAGGTGATTATGGTTAAGGGCTTAAAAAATCTCAGATAATTGTGATTTATTATTTTTAATGTTGAAGGAAGGTGTACGCGGGTATTAATGCTGGCAACTCGCGTATGACACGTGAGTTCCTCTAAGGGTAACCCGCGTACAAATCTGTACGTGAGATGCAACAATCGATACTCGCGTACAACACGTGAGTTTCATATAGGAAGAGTTGTGTACAAAACTTGACATATTTAAAGGTAAAAAATAACCAGCTGGATGGATGATAAATGTAGTTTATAATATGCCCATCTATAGTGTTTTAGGCAACCCTCAATCCATAAATGTCCTTTTGTGTGCCAACATAAGGAATGTCGGCACTCAGACAAAGAGGTTCCATTCAGATGGATAACAGGGTTTTAACATAAATAACACAGTATGTATCAAAAAATCAAAGATCATAATTGTTCTTAAGTAATTGACCTATACTGATCAGATTGGTATTCAGATGTGGTACATAGAAAACCTCATGGATAAACTTTTTCTTCATTTTTATTTGTAAATATAGGAACAATACCTTTGCCTTTTGATTGAGCTATAAATTCATCTCCTAGCTTGATATTCGTGACAAAAAAGGAATCCAAACTAGAGAAAAGTGACTTATTACCTATCTGGTGATCGCTACAACCACTATCTGGTAGCCATAAATTTGAGTTGTAGCGTTCTTCAGTTTCATGATAAGAGAGGAACATAACCTTTGATGAATCTTCTTATTCTTTTGAAACATGGGATCTACCATTATCCTGATATTCTTTCTTATTTCTTCATTCTCGTGCATAATGACCATACTTCTTGGAGTAGTTTCACTGAGTATTGGACTTATTGGTCCATCTCTTGCCTCTTTGTTGTAGAGGAAAGTGTTCCTATGGCTGGATTTTAAGAGGCCATCAACATACTAGGGTTGAAAGAGACATGCATATAGTTCTTCAAGTAATTATAAACAATATTTAGAGATCATATAGGTTTATAACTTAGTCCAATGAAGGTTGATCCAAGCATCCCTTCAATCCTCTTCTTGCTCTTCTTGCTCCTCTTCTTCCAAGAGACCTACAAAAAAAAATACCTTCCTTGAACCAATATTACCACATGTAAAACAATGATAATCAAACCAATATGAAACCCTAATATTATTAATATAAACATTTGATCATAACCAAAGATTTGATCTCCATTACACGATGATTGGAAGAGAAAGAGCATCAAATATTTATTAATTATGGAAGAAGTACAAAGGTTACCTTCTCCTCAAGATAGGAACCTCATGGAACCTTGATCTAGTTCTTCTTCTTCTCTTCTCCAAGGAATGTAATGCCTCTTTTTGGAATTTTAGAGAAAATCACAAATTGGGCAAAATTCGACCTTAACTAGTCACGACTCTAGAGGGTTCGAACTTTCACCAAATAGTCCCGAATTTGAAAGGATATGATATGGTGAGTATTAAAAACTAGAAAGGTGTTTTATGGATACTTTTTATCAGAATTTATACCTCTTCAAACGTTTTTTGGGATAATGACAAAAAGACCAAAATGACTAGGAAATTGTGTTCAAATCCCCCCAAGGGTGATGGCCAAACTAGCTTTCCAAATCAAGTACAACCCTCTCAAATTTAAGAAAAGAGTATGGGAATGAGTATCATAAATCAATGAATTTATTTAATCATGTTTATTAAGTTCTTCAAATGAATTATGGTCTGCAACATTTGTAGGATAACTTTCAATGAAATTGCCTATGGGGAAATTGCATAACTAGCTTGATTTTGACATATGAAAGGTGGAGTTAAAGGTTCAGATTAGGATGTGACATATAGGGAAAATATAAATAATAAAAATGGATTCCTAAAAACTATTAAAAACCATATAAAACCCTTCATGCAATTCAGGTATACAACTCATTCAGTATGGGAGTCAAATACATGAAAACTAGTGAATTAGTAGCATGGAATTGCAAGAGTTTCACATATGGATTTCTTGGATTTCGACCCACGGAGCATAGGGAAATGAAATTAAAGAGTAATTCATCATATATTTCTGTCACAAAATCATCAAAATCATATAAAAACACTCATCCAAATCTAATACAAGACTCCTTCAAGATTGAAGCTAAAGTAATGGAAACTAGTAACTCAATGGCATGGGAATGCAATCTTTTCACACATGATTTTATTGGATTTCAACCCACAAAGGATATGGAAATTAAATTGTAGATTAATACATCATATATGGATTTCCCAAAATAATCCAACTCATATAATATCCCTCATATAAATCTGGTATTAAACTACTTCAAGATTGAAGCCAAATCCATGAAAACTAGTTATTCAAGAGAATGGGGCATGCGATGCTTTCATACATGTATTTCTGTGATTTAGAATTACAGAGAGTATGGAGATGATATTACATATCCATACATCATAAATAAAATATTTGGCATCAACCATCCTCATCAAGGCGCGAGAATCACTCCAACAAGTGCACCATCAATTGTGAGTGTGGGGGAATGGAGAAGAAGGAATGAGAGAATGGGGAGATAGATGAGAATTCCACTATAGGACCTTCAACCTGAAAATTAAAATCCTTCATTGAGCTCCCATGATAGGTATTAATGGCATCTCCATCAAACAACTTGGAAAGGTTATTGATGTTGTTGTCGGAGAAACCACAGTATCGAAATGACCGAGTCGACGTTTCGGATCCATATCAGGATCCATCTTCAGGACAATGTCAAATGTGAAGAGAGTGAGAATCATTGATAAATACTGGAACCGGGTAGAAAAATTATAAGGTCGGCTGCGGAGGCTAGGGTTTGCTAGGTTAAAAAAACTTTTAAATTTATTTTAAAATCAAGAATGTGCGGAAAATCTATTCTTCAAACCTATTTTTTGGAATAAGAAAATGTTTATATTGTTGAAATTTTTACAATGGATAAATTAAGTCAATATTAAATGTTTTATTAAAAACTTAAGGAAAAACTAAATTCAAAATGTCAAAAAATATTTAATATTATTAATAAATTTTTATTATTAACAAATTTTAATATGATTATTAATGTGCCTAAACTTAGGGAAAATTTTAATTTTCTTCTATTTTATTTTAATTTTAATTATAATTCTTAATTTTAATGAAATGTGAAAGCAATCATTTAGGTTAATTTTAGGAATCCTAGGGGTCTAAAAGGTCAAAAAGTTGATTTTAATTTTACTTTAAAATTCTTAAAGTTTTAAAATAAATTTTAAAGGTTAGAATGTTGATTTTTATTTATTTTAAAAATCCTAAAGTTTTAAAATGATGGTCAATTTTAATTATTATTACAAATTTAATATAAAGTATAGTGAGTCCACTTCAAAATGTCAAAAAATATTTATTATTATTAATAAATCTTCATTAATAACAAATTTTATTTTAAATGATTATTGATGTGCCTAAACCTAGGGAAATTTTTAATTTTATTCTATTTTATTTTAATTTTAATTATAATTTTTCATTTTTATTTCAATTTTAACTTGTACTAAAATTTTAATGAAATGTGAAATCAATCTTTTAGGTTAATTTTAGGAACCCTAAGGGTCTAAAAGGTCCAAGAGTTGATTTTAATTATACTATAAAATTCCTAAAGTTTTAAAATGAATCTTAAGAAGGTTAAGATGTTGATTTTCATTTGTTTTAAACCTCCTAAAGTTTTAAAATGATTTCTAATTGATCTTTCAATGTTAATTTTAAAATTTTTTGGGGTATTTTTTTAAAAATTAAGGTTTTAATTAAGGACACGGAAGGAGGACAAAGGAATAAAGGGAGAGGCTTGAAAGAGGAAAAAGGGTAGAAGGAAAAAGGTTAAGGGACAGAGTGGCCTTTCCGATTGAGAATAGAGGGAAGCCAACTAGTGCTTACCTTGAGGCCCCCATCCATATTTAGATTGTGTGGGATTTTGGTAATCTCTAAGGCCTCTCTAAATTTTCTTTTGAAATAGTGGTCTTCTTTCGCGAGGATAATGGTGTCTTCTAGGTAGGTGTGATGTTTGGTTTTGGCAACATGTTCTACCATGGATGAAGAATGAATACGTTATTTTCTAATGTCTGCCGCATGTTCTTTTAACCATGTGTGGAAAGAACATCCTGTCTCACCTATATAGCTGATCTTGCATGAACAAGGGATTTTATAACCCCTCTGAATTGTGTATGATCAACCGGATCTTTAACGGATCTCATTCTTTTCTTAATGGTCTCTAGGGGTTTTAACGAGGTCGTAATGTTGTTCTTATTGATAATTCTAGAGATCTTATCAGTCACCCCTTGTATATATGGTAAGTAATCTCATGGGTTGGTGGTGGTCCTGTTGTCATAGGTTTTCACACCCTTAAGGCTCTTGTTGTGGGTTTTTCCAAGGGTCTTCGTGATGACGTTGGGTTTGTAACCTATGTTTGTGAAGACTTCTTTGAGGTGGTCTTTCTCCTTTTTAATATGTTCCGAATCCACGATCCTTGAGGCTCTCACTACCAGGGTATTGAGAACACCTATATTTTGGGAAGGATGGTGGTGGGAGTCTACGTGGAGGTAGCTATCCGTGTGCGTCTTTTTACGGAACACCTCATGTCCAAGAGTGCCATCTTCTTTTCTCGTAAGGAGGACATCTAGAAAGAAGATGGATCCTGATATGGATCCGAAACGTCAAATTGGTCATTTCGATACTGTGGTTTCTCTGACAGCAACATCAATAACTTGAAAAGGATTCAAACTCCCTTGAAATTGGTTCACTAACAGGGTAAGTGTGCGCTCACAGTGAAATGGACAAGCAAAAGCTCTCCAAAAATGACAAAGGACAATTAACAAATGATCAAAATATATTATCCTTCCTCATGAAATCCTTTTATTAAATTCATGATTCCTCCAAAGTTCAAATCTCCCTCCATGAGCTTCCTCCAAGTCATCTTAGTGGTTTAGTAACTCTCATGACACTTGTCTTGCTCTTCATGCTCCAATGTTTTCCCCAATTCGAATGGCTACATCTAAATACCAAATTTGACCACTTGGTGGATATTTCTAGCCCTGACATGTCATATTTTTCATATGTCAGCAATCAGGGCTGAATTTGTCATACTTGTCATAGAATATTCCATCATTTGTTGTCGCATAGTGCATATAATCTCCTTACAAGTGGCGCACCTTGTCTTCTAGTCTCTTACTCTTCCATGGGAGTTACCATCCTTTACAAATTAGAATTCCTTGGATCATTATATGATATTTGAAACCAAATTACCATCCAATAATTTTACATTATACATGTGCTTCAATTTGGATGAATATCATGCCAAGTGTGTGGGGAATCTAGTCACCCAAAGTCTTCACAAGCTTCCAAGTGTCTTCATTAGCCCATGCCACATTATTTTCTTAGAATTTATCATTTATGTGACCCATTTAAATGTGAATATGGTAAAATAATGTCCTTTCGGGTCCCATATCCTTTTATTACAAAATTTATGTCTCCATCTCAACGTATGGAACTAGTAGGTTGGTGAAACATTATTTGGAAATAGTCTTATTTGGAAATTATTTAAATGGGGTCATGACAAGGAACTCGGCCTCCAAGATTTGTAACACAAGGAGATGATATATAGGGAAAAGGTGGGGGAATGAGAGTCCCAATTCCTCTAGTATAACAATACAAAGGTTCAAGTCCCTTCTCATGGACTTCTCTCCCTCTATTTATACATTTCTTAAGATATAGGGTCGAAGAAAAAGTAGTTACAACCGAAGAAGTCAGTTGCATAGCTACCAAAACTACCCAAAATTTGAGAAACATTCATTTTTTGACATGTATAGGAAAAAGTCACGTGTTGCAGTGAAAATAGCCAACGAATGAAAATCCGAAATCACAGGCTATAGTAACAAAATTCATGAATACAAGAGTAACTATGGGTAGCATGAAGGCAAAGTCATGAGTATATAGGTGAAAATTGTGAGTTTGCTTTAAAAATGTCGTGGTTAGGTAAAAAATGCTCATATTTATGGCACTTCTGGGTATTTTCAGGATTTATTGTCTTCTGAAAAGTTTTTCCTGACTTGGATACCTTTCCAACAGTCTAGAGAGGAGGTCAAATGAAGTTACAAAAATCCATATATGGCTCCTCCAAAATAGGTGTATTTTCAATGACTTTCATGAAGGGTCATCATGCCAAGTGTCGACATGCAACGGAATCATGGGAAAGTGGTCACATGAAGAGATGTGCCATTTTTGGCTATAATAGATGGCCCCTAATGTGTGAGGTTAGAGGGGAAGATGATAGTTGAAATACATTATAAAAGGAAACAACTGAGTCATGGAGAGAGCATAGAATACAAGATCAAAAGGCTCGAATAGAGGTACCCGAAAGAAAGATAAATGTCAGACAAAACTAATATCTGGGACATACAGGTCCATATACAAATCATTTCCATAAATATACAGCTGGATCCCACATGTGTATAACTAATGTAACTATCATGGTCGCATAATATGCAAAAATGAGCTATACAAAATATAAAGGAGACATGGCCACAAATTAACAAGGTGGATCCATGCTCAATAATCGATCATAGCCACAAGAATACAAGGTGGATCTATGTCTTAGAAAATGTCATATGAAGTGTGACAAGGTCTTGCACAACTCAGGAAATAGAAAAATATGACAATGTTATTGTCAGCCCAAGGTCCTCAATCCAAACCTCCCAAAAGGTATGAATCCTAACCATTCGAATAAAGGAGATGCTGTCAAACATGGAGGAAACTGTTTCATTACTAACCATTGACGATGATTGCTAAAAAATGTGAGGGAAACTACCATTAATGAAAATGGTCGCCAAGGTACCTAGCACATTCTAACAAGTGTGAATAGAAGTTATTGAATTCAAACACCTGAATAATCCATCAAGTAGAAGACATTAAGGTATTCCCACTACCCAATAGCAAAGTAAATTCCCACTAATGACTGCAATCCCCAAGGTACTGTCATAAACTCTAAATCTCATTCCTAGAGAAATATGTTTTGGGGTTTATAGGAAGAGATTCGTTGGAAGGAAGGAATTAAGGCATCCTTCATCATCCAAAACAAGGTAAGTTAGAGACAAATTGGATCAAGGATCACCGAAGACTAGATGTAATGAACTGATACCGGGGAAGGCTGACACCAAAAGTCAAGGAAACTGTAGACTGCCCAACAAAGGTTTATCCTTAAACAATGAGAAAAAAACAAAAGTGAACTAAGAATATTTTGACACAAAAGGATCGATGATAAAAATATGCAATGTAGGAATATTTCTAGATTCCCCATATAATTGGAAAAGAGACCAACTGGAGGAGTAAAAACTATGAATCCGGAAAAGGTCAAAAAATGAGACGCAACTGTTGATAGAATCGAAATTGGTGCTTTATTTAAGGAGACAAGACTCCCTGCCACAATGTAAAAAACATGTGAATGAACTTCCCTTCCCTCTTTCTTATATAGGTTTAACAAGTCCAAGAAATCAAACTCGTTACCTTCTTCATTTTTGAAAAACTGGAAGAAGAAACAAAAGAATGCTTGATAATGCACTGATTCGTGGATTTTACGAGCATGCGTTAGTGGATGTTCGGTGATGTTTTCATAGTTTTGAGGGTTTGAAAACTACAAATAAGATTCTGGGGGGGGGGGGAATTTTTCGTATATTTAGTCTCCTAAGTCCAAAAAAGTATAAAAGAATCCAAAGGAGATCTCTCTTAGATTAGGCGAACTAAGGTATGCATTTTTCGAAGTTAGTCAGCAAGGTCCGAAAAAGCGTTAAACTATTACTAGGCCGGTAATCCTTCATAAGAGAGTAGAATGCCCTAGTTTTATTGAGTGTGAAGGAAAGAAAGATCACTCAGAAAGTTCTATTTATTTCTGAGAAGGAAAGAAAGATTAGTCTACTTTGTTCTAGGGTTTAGCGAGCATGAAAAAGACATAAAGAATGCTAGGAATCTTTTTCATGTTTAGGTCCTATTATAGCTAGATCTTGTTCTTAGTTTATCTTTTATTTTTTAACCTAACTTTCAACCATTGGTTTAAAATGATTTTACATTTTATGTTGATTTTAAGAATTTTTGACAATTAGTAATTTTTGTTCGATTTAATGCTTTATTGGTTGAATTATTTCATTATTTTAGTTTTAATGTTTGTCTCTTGGGCTTATTAGTTAATATGTATATATTTAATATTTCAAAAACTTATAATAAAATTTTATTCCATGCTTTGTTTTATAATCTAGCCCTCATTTTTTAGTCCTTTGTCAAATATTTTCATGAGGAAATTCCTGTAGCATCTTTGTTTTTCCTGTTTTTTTCATTATCATTGGGAGAAGATTATGAGGTTATGGAAACAAATTTTAGAAAACCAAAAGAGATTTTTTTCCACAGAAGAATCATTCACAAAAACCTCTCTCAGTTTTGCAACATCTATTATCGTTTGAGAGATTCAAATTCATCTTTGTGGCCTATTTTCAGGGTTTGAATTATTTAATAATTTCCTTTTTTAGTCACAAATTTACAACACGTATTCCGATCAATTGAAGGGGAATTTTTAAAAACCAGGAGAGGTTTTTGTTCATAACAGACTCATTTAATAAAAACTCTCCCATTGTTTGCACAAGTATCCCAAATCGATATATGTGAAGGCGTCTTTGAGACCCAAATTTTTGGAAATTTGCCAAATATCTCCAAATCGGATTTGCTATTTTTGGGTTAATTGTCTTTAAATATTTTGAGTTATCATGTAACTAATTGATGTAACTATTTCAAATTTCTACCTAGAAGGTAGTTATGGAACTACTTTACCATTTTAATGATAAAAGGAAGACAAACATACAACTTTGGGGTTGAAATTTTCACTCAAGGAGAGGCTTTTGGAGCTTTGATATCTCAAGCTAGCAATTATAACTCTTATGTAGGTGGATGAATGTTATTGATTATATATAAAATGATAATCCTTTTTACCTATCATCCTTTTTCATTTCTGATCTGGTTGATTACTTAGTCTACAATTTCATTTCATTTTTAAGGGTTTTATTCATGTAAATTCTTGTAGGTTGTGGATGAAATTAGTGTTTCATGTGTAATGTTTATGGCTTGTTGGGATGTGCCTGATCCCCAGTTTATCCAAGTTGTATGATTCAGTTCTATATTAGCTTGTGAATGTTTATTACCTCCTTGTGGATGAAGTTTTAAACCAAAACCCTGAAAAACCAATTTCATTCTATTTCTTTTGAGATTGTGTTAGCTTGTTCTTGTGGTAGTCTAGGAACAATTTCTAGAACAAACATCTTTGGCGCAACTGCCGGGGATGAAAATCAACAATATTTTTCGTAGGAAGAACCATAATGACATAGATCCGACTCTTGATGGCAGACAAGAGAAGGACATAGAGATAGACTGCAATCATCTTCCTGGCGACTCCATGATTAAAGATTCCACTGCAAGGAGAATTTTGTTGACAGAAAAATGAAGAATACCAATGGAAAGACTGGGTATCAGCTTGTTACTTTCCTCCATGAGGTTTTGTTCTTATTCATTAGTTCTTTCATGTCTTTCCCATTGCATGTCAAAAGATTTTTTTTTGTTTTTTCTATTTCGATGATCATAAACCTTAAGGTACATATCCCTCTTTGGAAGAAGAAAGTCTCCATTCTTCTTGTTTTATTGATGTTGATCCTATTCCTTCATTTGAAATACATGTGCAACATGATATACATATACCCATATCTCTTGAACCTGATTATTCTAGTCATCTTGTAGAGGATAAAGCTGATCCATTAACTTCTACCATCACAGCCGAAAATTGTGAACAGTTTGTTGAGCCTCATTTTTAGCTCACAAATTTTTCAATCTAGACTCAAACAGAAGATGTTTAACCTCTTAGGTGGCCATCTCTCTTACATCCTTACCCTTCCTATTTTGTTGAATATCTTCCCCATTTTACTAGAAAAGACCATATTACAATAGAGAAGCATTTATGATCTTTTCATAATTTCGATGATAATTTTGAAATCATGCATGAGGATGTTGTCATGAGGTTATTTTCAAAATCCTTTGCTGGAGATGCTGGGTTTTGGTTCCAAAATTTAAAAGCTGATTCAATTGGATAGTGGGAAGAGTTACATGATGTTTTTTTGAATTATTGGGGTAAGAATAAATCTAATGATCAATTTCTTTCCAAATTGTATAGTTTGAAAAGGAAGAATGATGAGCCAATTACTAAATTTAATTAGAGGTTTCAAATTTTTTATATTAGTATGCCTACGGAGATTAGACCTTCAGAAAAAATTGCTATGGTATATTATGTTATGCCTCAACATTTAGATCTTGTATGTTTCCTATTAGAAAGGAAATCATCATCTTTAAGATAATTGTTTGAGGATGCAAAAGGAGTGGAGGAGACTATACGAGTTTGCAAAATGCTTCGATATTAGGCTCATGTTGAAGATATGCAAGCTTATGAACAGGAAGATGAACATAGTTATCATTCAGATTTAAGATAGTTTTCTTCATCATTTTCACTTTTTTTTTAATGAACAAGGATATAAATGATGCTTGTGTTGATTCTTCATATCAGTTTGCTGACGTTTTAGATGATAATATACTTTCAGTGGATTATAGTAGAAATTTCCTAGCTCCTTCTATGAGATTATCATGTTATGAAGAAGTTGCTTCTCTTCAACCTCTTACTATTGATATAATAAATAAGCTGCCATTCTTGAATTATGGTCACTTTCAGAATTTTATTTGTTCAAGTTTTGGTCAAGGGTTTTATTGAAAGGTCGAGAAGCAATTTGAAGAGACCTTGGTTTACATTCTTTAGCCAAAGTTTAAAAAGAACAGCAATGGAGAGGAACATAATGCTTCACTTTATGATGAATATAATGAATACATTGAAGTTTTAAATTGAAAATTTCATGATCAGCAAAAACCGATTGTAGGTGAATTATATTACAAACTTTTTACTTAACAAGAAAAAATTCTGAATTGCTTTGACTCTCAAAGTGATAGGAGCCAGACTGTAGATACTTTGAATGTAATATTAGATGTGTCTAATATCCATGGCTATGATAAATTTGTTGCTCAAAACCATTATGAAAAAATGTCAATTTTTTATGGATATAAATAAATACTACACCCATTCTTTCAGTCCTCATTAGTTAAGAAGCACTCCTCAGAAATCAGTCAGCCTGGGTTAGTGGAAGATATAAAATAGGATGACACAGTCAAAGATTTTATATATTTTTCTCTTATTACATTATCTCATGGAGTATTGAGAATTGAGGACAACCATTTGCAGTCCATTCTTTTTTAACAACATGAATGAATAATTTTGCATTAGTTTCATGATCCCGTGGCTTCTTGGATGGATTTGTATTTTTCAAAGCTTTCTAATGATCCATCTTTTGGCATACTTCCTATTTCCAGTCATAAGTATCAGTTGCCTACAAACCCTTTATTGAATTTATCACATCTTTTGTGGGTCTTCTCAAACAGTAGCATGCATGGAATTATGATTCTCAGTCAAATGGTTTCTTGGCTTCACTAGAAGTATGATTACACTTGATTAGGTTGTTTTCTCTGATTATAAGTAGGAGTAAATAGATGAATAAGATCGCTATATGAGCATGTAGATTCTTTTTAGTATGCTGGTTTGTAGCAGTATTTTGTCATTTCAGAGGTATGTGTTCATAGCTTGAGAAAGTTGCAGAGATTTGGTAAATGACTCCATCACCCAATGAATAAGGCATAAGGTCTACAGGTTCTTGAAGCCTCAAAAGGAGGACTTCATCCCACAGCAAGAGCCAGATGTTATAACTAGATCTTGTTCTTAGTTTATATGTTCTTTTTGTCATAATTTTCAACCTTTGGTTTAAAATGATTTTACGTTTTATGTTGATTTTAAGATTTTTTGACAATCAATCATTTTTGTTGGATTTAATGCTTTTAATGGTTGAATTATTTCATTATTTTAGTTTTAAGGTTTGTCTTTTGGGCTTATTAGTTAATATGTATATCTTTAAGCTTTCAAAAACTTATAATAAAAGTTTATTCCAAGTTTTTCTTTATAATCTAACACTCATTTTTTAGTCCATTGTCAAATATTTTCATGAGGAGATTCTTGTAGCAGCTCTGTTTTTCTTGTTTTTGTCATTATCATTGGGAGCTAATTACAAGGTAACGAAAATGAATTATGGAAAACCAAAAGCAGTTTTTGTCCACAACAGAGTCATTCAAAAAAGACTCTCAGCTTTGTAACAGCTATTATCATTTGAGATATTCAATTCATTTTTGTGGCATATTTTCAGGGTTTGAATTATTTAATAATTTCCTGTTTCAGTCACAAATTTTCAGCACATATTCCGATCCGTTGAAGGGGAATTTTTAAAAACCAAGAGAGGTTTTTGTTTATAATAGACTAATTTAAAAAACCATGTCTGAGGTTTTTCACAAGTGTCTCGGATCAAGAGATATAAAGGTGTCTTGGAGACCCAAATTTTCATAAATTCGCCAAATTTCCCCAAATCCGATTTGTTATTTTTGGGTTAATTGTCTTTAAAGATTTAGAGTTATCATGTAACTAATTGATGTAACTATTTCAAATTTTGACCTAGAAGGTATTTATGGAACTACTTTTCCTTTGTAATGATAAAAGGATGACAAACATACAGTTTTGGGGTTCAAATTTTCACACAAGGAGAGGCTATTTTGTGCTGTGATATCTGAAGTTAGCACTCACAACTCTTATGTAAGTGGATGGCTGTGTTTTGATTATATATAAAATGATAATCCTTTTACCTGTCATTATGTTTCATTTCTAATCAGGTTGATTACTTAGTCTACAATTTTATTTCTCGTTTAAGGGTTTTATTCATTTAAATGCTTGTAGTCTGTGGATGAAATTAGTGTTTCATGTGTAATGTTTATGGCTTGTTGGGATGTGTTTGATCCCTAGTTTATCCAACTTGTATGATTCAGTTCTATATTAGCTTGTGAATGTTTATCACCTCCTTGTTGATGAAGTTTTAAACCAAAACCCTGAAAAACCAATTTCATTATATTTCTTTTGAGATTGTGTTATCTTGTTCCTATGGTAGTCTAGGAACAATTTCTAGCACTAACAAGTCTAGAGCATGAAAAATAGAAAACTAAGGTCAAAAGGTTCTTTTTCCATAAGTTTAGTCCTCCAGGTCCAAAAAAGAGATAAACCTTTACCTGAAGATACTCCTCTAAATTTCGAAGAAAATAGAGTATTCCTTTTTTGTAAGTAATCCACATGCTCCGAAAAAGTGATGACCTACCACCGATGTGGATGATTTTTCAATTTACCTTAACAAGATTGAACAAAAAAATTTACTCTCCAATATGGTCAATTTTAAGAAGTCAGCCTAGGGATTAAAGATAACTCCATATCTTTACCATAAATTTTTTACGAGTCCAGAAAATTCAACTCGCGACCTCCTTATTGTTTTTAACGAGCTTGAAGGAGATAAAAAAGAATGCCCTAAATGCGAGGATACGAGTGTCAGAGGAAAGTGAAACTAGTTCCAAGTGCAAGGAACAAACCTAATCATAATGCAAGGAATATGAGCAAGACAAAGACACTCAGGGAACATTTCCTCAAGGAAAAAGGTTTCAAGTTGCAAAGGAAAAATGGTAGAAGGTTGAGTGATGATGAGAGCAAAGATGAAGGCTAATATAATGAGCTAAAAGCATAGAAGCCAGTATTAGGATCATAAGTGCAAGGAGGGTACATGAAAATGCACTTACAGTTTGAACAACAAGATGAGGCCAGTAAACAATTGTGAATCCAACTAAAAATCCTTTTTCCAAGAAACGACAACATCAAGATCATTTTCAGTAGAAAAGATCCAATGCAGGTCCTTTGGCAGAAACACATGTGACTTTACTATCTTCTATAGAAGTAAAATTCAACGCATAATCGAACGAAGAAAATTCTATAGTGCCAAGGCTCAAGGATTTATAATCAGTAATATTAACCTTATAAGGAAAGAAAAAATTGACAGGAGAGATAGACTCTGTAGGAACAAACTCAGTATCGGAGGAGTTGACAACTATATAAGAAAAATCACACTCATCAGGATCACTGACTTTCAGATCAAAGTGAGAGTCTGAATACTCAACAAAAACAACAAAAAGATCAGGATTATCAAGCAAGTCATGGTTAGACTTAATCACAAATGAACTGACATCCATAAGAAGGCCAGATTGTATCAAAGAATCTAGGAAGACTTCATCAGAAGGAAGTAAACCATCTCAGATAGGACACATATATGAACTTTGGAATGGATCAACAGTGTGGAGAGTTGGCTCCACAGTCTGTATAGGATGGATGACTTGGTCAATTGTCAGGAACGAGTCTTGAGAAGGTAAGCATGAACACAAATTCTTCTTCTCAGTAGCAATGGATATGAGGCCACATAGATTACCCATGGTGAGGCAGTGTCTATCGAGACACTGGGAATCAATAAAGGAAAGTCCTAGTCTCTAGTTGGATCAGAAGAGGGATCAAGAAAATCCAACTGATCGATAGTGACAATTTCTCCATTATGATTAAAGTACATTACGAATGTTGACACCATAGCCTACATTGCATAAACAAAATCACACCCGAGGAGAATATTGAAGTCTGAGAGGTATTCTATCACCATGAAATCAATTAAGACGATCTTCCCACCCACAGTAACATGTGTTTGAGAAATAATTCCCAAAGATGTACTAGTTCTTCTATCAAAATCCAGTAAATTACTATTAGTCGACATAAGATTGGGAGATCCCATGCCTTGCCAAGCACATGAAGAAAAAATACTCACTAAGGATCCTTCAACAAGAATACAACGAGCAATCATGTATTCTCCAACTTTGAATATTATTTGGAAAGGTGAATCAGAATGAAGGTGTGACTCAACTAGGATATCCCAATCAAAGGAAGCAGTCTAAGGGCTTGGTGGGGGTTCATCTGAAATGTATTTAGTGCAATTCAGACTAAAAACCTAATATAAATGCATATAAAAGAAAACATGTGTTATTTTTATTTTTCTGTTATGAATGCAAAAGAAAAAACAACCTACAAACTAAAGTATGTAGACAAAAAAACATAACAAAAGGATTCTTGCTATACAACCACCAAAAATACTCTAGACTACCCTAATGTCGGTATAAACCCTACTTTGGAATGAGAATTGCATAAGATAAAATTCAATTACTTTGGCATGGTGAATTTAACCATCAAGAAAATAAATAAACAAAGATCAATAAGCTTCTGAAATCAGAAAAGATCACTAGCAGAGGCTTACTAAAAATAAGGTGCCAAAAGTCATACCAAGCAAAGGGGGTGGGGGGAACGAGCAAAGAGAAGACCCTAATGATACAAAAGGACTTGCAACATAGATATAGAGAACCTAAAATAGATGAAACTTACTCCCTAAAGTCATGCATATGCATAGGACCCCAAAAAAACCTACCAAACATCCCTCAAACAGTAAAAAAAACCATAAAAATGATGAAAAAAAATGTTTTAGGGGAAATCGTGAGTTTCTCTATTGCTGGGTTGCAAGTGACTCACAAGTTTCCACTATACCAGGTTGCAAATTCATCCTAGACTCATAACTATTGATCTTGGTACCTGGGAATGGGTGAGAAAAGGCCCCAAAAAGGCTAAAAGCTACCCTAGGAAGGTAGGGGAGGTGTACTATCAGGATCAGAAGGTGTTCCTAAGTGGAAAGAAGGACCTAAAACCCTAAAAAACACTTTAAGAAAAAAATAGAAGCCCCAAATAGACAAGGCTATCCCCAACAGAGTCACCATTTCTATTTTAGAGGAAAGTGTTCCTATGGTTGGGGGTTAAGAGGCCATCAACATATTAGGGTTGAAAGAGATATGCATATAGTTCTGCAAGTAATTATAAAGAAGATTCAAATATTATATAAGTTAATACCTTAGTCCAATGAAGGTTGATCCAAGCATCCCTTCAATCATCTTCATTCTCTTCTTGATCCTCTTGTTCCAAGAGACCTACAAAAAAAATTCTACCTTCCTCAAACCAATATGACCACATGTAAAGAAATGATAATCAAATCAATATGAAACCCTAATCTGAATAACATAAACATATGATCATAAACAAAGACTCGATATTGATTACATAATTATTGGAAGAGGAAGAGAGTCACATATTTATTAAACATGGAATATGTACAAAGGTCACCTTCACCTCAAGCTAGGAACCTCACAAAGCCTTCATCTGGTTGTTTTGCTTCTCTTCTCCAAGGAACTCAACCTCCAATATCTGAAACATACGGAGATGGCATCTATGGAAAAGGTGGGGGAATGAGAGTCCCAATTCCTCCAGCATAACAATGCAAAGGTTCAAGTCCCTTCTCATGGACCTGTCGTCCTCTATTTATACATTTCTGAAGAGATAGGGTCGAAGAAAAAGTAGTTACAACTGAAGGAATCAGTTGCATAACCACCAAAACTACCCAAAATTTGAGAAACATTCATTTTTTTACATGTACCAAACAAAGTCATGGGTTGCAGTGACAATAGTTGCAAATGCAAGCCAAAATCACGGGCTGCAGTAATGAAATTCACGAATACAAGAGTAACAACAGGTAGCATGAAGGAAAAGTCACGAGTATAGAGGTGAAAATTGTGAGTTTGCTTAGCAAAATTCATGGTTAGGTAAAAAATTCTCATTTTTAAGGTAGTTCTATGCATTTTTTAGTATTTGGTGTCTTATGAAAAGTTTTTCCTGGCTCAGATACCTTTCCAAAGATCTAGAGAAGCGTTCAAACGGGACTTATAAAACTCCAAATATGGCTCCTCCAATATAGGTGTTTTTTCAATGAATTTGAGTGGCTTTCATGAAGTATCGTCATGGAAGTGTCGACATGCAATGAAATCATGGGAAAGTAGTCACAGGAAGAGATGTGTCATTTTGGGATATAACACTCTCCACCTCTAAATTCAAGAGTTGTGAGAGTGCTATGAGTGATATTAATGTTCATGACTAGTTATGTCCTCTGTATGAGAAGACGTAAGGTATCTTGTTCCTCTACCTTGTCCTCCTCTTCCTCGATCTCTGTGGAGGGAAGCTTGGGTGTTGACATAATTAGTCAATGACTCTTCTTCTTGATTGAGTCAAGCTTCCTGAGATAGCAGGGATCCACTCAATTCTTCTAGGGTAAACTAAGACCGATCTTTTGCTTCTTCTATGGAAGTCACTACCATAGCAAATTTCTTCGAGAGATACTGAAGAATATTTTTAACAACTACTTTATATTCCATAAACTCGCCGTATGTTTGGAATTGGGTTACAATGTGAAAAACCAGTCATAACGATATATTCATTTTTAGTTTCCTTCATTTTTAGACTTCCAAACTAATTTTGAAGAGTTTTCAATATTATCGTTTTTACTTGGTTTGTTCCCTTGTAGGCAGATACGAGTAGATTCCAAGCTTGATGTGCGCTAGTATCTCTTGAGATCCATGGAAAAGTGGACTCCTCAATGGAGATTTAGATCTGCCATTTGGCTGTGAGATATCAGTCTTGATGAGATTCTACAACATTCTTCCAGAGATTACTCATTACGTCTAGAGTATTTGTATCAAGTGCTTTGAAGTATGTTTCAACCAAATCCCAACATTTGTTAAGGTGGAGAAACGTCTTCATCTTGATAAACCAAAAATCATAGTTGGTACCGGTTAGTACGAGTCCAGAGATCTGCTTCAAATTTGAGGTTCTTTTGTTGGTAGTAGCCATGTTCTTATGCCTATTTTCTCTATCAAATTGGGTCTGGAGATCTCATAGAATACTTGGTCCTTTAACTCAGTGATGCAACTTGTATAGCTAGAACCGGGTGTCAAAAGGGTGAGACAATACAAAAAAATTAAATGAATATTGATTGATGCAATTTAGATTTGGACAAGGTGTGTCGTCAACACTCTTTTTCTTTAGTCAAGGTGCGTCACCAACACACTTTTCCTTCAAACAAGGTGTGTTAGTGGTGTCAATGGAAAACTTTTCCTTTATGTAGGGTGCGTCACTAACACACTTTTTATTTAGACAAGGTGCGTCACCGACACACTTTTCCTTCATGAAGGGTGCATCATTAGTGTTAGTGACACACTTTTACTTTAGATGGGGTGTGTCAGTGCTAAAAAGGGTAAAATAGGGAAAATATTTTTTCCCTATTCTTCAAGCTCTGATGAAAAATTCACCGGTCCTCCATGTTGATGTTTCCAATCATCGCGTCCTACAACCAACAACCTCCAACTATGATGTTGGATCTATGTGTGCTTTCCACCTTGTGAAAAGCATTACCAAATGCAAGGGATGGAAAAATTAATCAGGCCATATTCTCTCATCACTAATGAAGATAATTTGACCAAATCAACTACTTAACTAACAAACTAGATAATGTACTTTTGACCAATAAGATTACATTTCTTAACGGTAGGTTCTTATGGATTCACATTTTAATAACTTTTGCACACTTAGGTTTCCACTCTTCTCCACTCGAATTAGATTCTTGTTATTTTCATTCCTTGTTCGATTTATAAATTTCTGTTGATGTTTGGTAAACAATGCCATCGTCACAAATTTTCCTTTCCTATGTTTCTCATACACCGTTACGGTATAGAAGTTGTCCAAAATATATGAATGTGAACGTACACGGTGTGCCATAAGGCTATAATTATGAGGGATAACATATTCGATTCAGTTGACAACTTGACTACCTATGTTTGATGAGAATTCCTAATCTCTAAAAAACCATGTCTTTGCTTTAAACATAATTGAAAACAATCATGACGTGTAACCTTGTGACTCTGACTGGTCCAATTGTGGAAATACGCATGACTAGTAATACCCAAGATTGTAGCATAGTCCGCATTTATTTTCATTTTGAAGAGATGCCGAAACAAGTCTTTATTTGAATATATCAAATATTTTGTTCTCCATCGCTCAACTCACAATTATGTGCTTTATTACTCCTGCCAGTGAAGATCATAGCTATTATTAGCACGCCTGTTGCAATCTAGCATGCATCGATCAATTAGTTAAGTCTAAGTTTAGATATTCTAAGTTTAGCATGTAGAAGTGTTTAAATACATGCCTTAAGGATCCATTGTAATTATGAAGTTCTTGTGAATAGAAGAGCAGCACCTCATTCTCATAAAATCCATCATGGTATCAAAGAAAGCTTAAGTCTCTTCGAGGGCATGTTGATCCAAGAGCAGATCCATTGAATGATAAGAGATCCTCCGACATTGATTTCCCAACCACAACTTGCAATCTATAGAGAAGACTATGGTAGAAAAGTAAGTCATGTTGTATTATTCTATCGTGAAGAAAGTTCTTCCATAGTGAAGAAGACACAGATCATGAAGGAAATTCTATCTAAGCCGATATCTTTCACCAGTCAAGTGAGAGAGAATTTATCCTAGAAGTTGGACAGAGATCCAGGTTCAAGTCTAAAGTGCGGGATAGAAACTGAACCGAGAAAGCTTTTAGATATGAATATATGAAGAAAATTTGTGAAGATACACCCAGCCAATAAGTGACATTGCTAGAGTCATGAAGAAATTCTAACCTTAATTGGAAGGTTCGAAGAAGACAGATTTATATAGAGTTTTGTGTTGAAGGAGGTTCCTTCGATCATTGCATTGAAGAAGAGTAGATCCACTTGCTAATTTTTGGTTAACAGTGAGCTGTAAAGAGATACACCATTGAGCCAATTTGTTGAGAAGGGTTGAAGGTATTGTTTTTTGTTTGGAATTTGCATGAAAAAATACCCATTGGTAAAAATAAGTTCACGTGAGATACCAGCAGTGACTTATGAATATGTAAGTTTGATCACTACATAAATTCTGTATTGAAATCACTAAGCTGACATTCTCGAGGAAAAGGTTGTGTGAGGAGAAATTACCGTGAAGGGAGAGATCGTTGGAGCAGTGTCAATCCAATGTAAAATGAGAGAAGTTGAGGATAGTTCGAAGAACCTCACTATGATGTTGATCGTATCAAGAGTCGAAGTCAAATGTGCAAGATGGTAAAATATTGTTGCTAAAGCAAGAAAAGAAGGAAATCTTGCATTAAGGGGGCGTAAAGCAATCCCTATATTTTTTCTTACAGGATTATAAGGAAGAAAGGATAGGACTCAAGAGAAGAAGCTCGTAGTCCTTAGTGAGCCTTGACAAAAGCCAAATACACAAGTAGATAACCTCTTAGCAGCAGAGGATGAATCACTTGAATCAAAGTATTATGGTGAACACGATGAATCACTTGAATCAAAGTATTATGGTGAACACATTTCTAATGAAGAAAGGGTGAGAGTGCTTTCATTTCATTGATGGGTTGTTGTTTGGAATGGTAACCCTACTTTAAAATGAATATAAAGTAGATGAGGTCTTGAATATAAGTATATGATGTCTTTATAGTAGCAACAACTGAAGATGACAAATCAAAGAAACAAATTTTGAGGAAGAGTTGGCATTTATTGAGGATTGGCTTGCAAATTTCAAAGAAGTTAAAGATGTCAACCTACATTTTGTAGCAAAAAAATATGAATAATAAGAAAAAGAAGTTATCGACACACTTGAAGAGATGGAGGAAGAAATCTACAAGAAGTATTTTGAAGGTGTTAAAAAGGCATCTTGAACTAGAGTTGTGCACATTATAGTTTTGCACATCCCATATACAAAAATAAGAAATTGTGAAATCCATGTAGTAAAAGGAAGAAGATATATCCAAAGTTTAAATTATGGAGCACAAAGAAGAAGAAAAGCGTTTAAATATTGAAATTTTGGAGCAGAAAGAATAGGAATAAGTTGCATCAGATAGAAGCAAAGAAGGTGAAGATGAAGATATTTTGTAATCCTATGTGATCCATAGACAATCAAGCATTAACTTTTTGATGAAATCCCTTAGAGATAGTATGTTTTAGTAGCAGTTAGATCATATGTTTAGCAGTCGTAATTAAGGGTGAGTGTTATAAATCATATATCTCAATTCTATTATTATAAGTAAATCTCACCTCAGTTAATAAATCATGCATAGAAAGAAAGAAAGAAAATATTTTAACATCCACGAGGCTAAGAATAGCCTATGGGACCGGCCATCTCACACACAGTTTTCTGCAATTCAATCCTTTGCCTGTTCAACTGATGAGTGCGCCCAATTTTTCCACATTCCCCTCATTAAATAAATCATCCCAATAATTATCCATCAAGACATTTGCGTACCTATTCCTACAATCCTTAAATCCTTCACACTCTAACATGAAATGTTTTTTTTTCTTCATTGTTAGATTTATACCATTTAAGCAATATGATCTTAGGATCTTATCTGAGAGAATAACATGCACAGCAATAAACACAAGAGACAAGAGACACAAAGAATTTTTGTCGGGGAAACCATAAAGGAGAAAACCCCACAACTCCCTCAGATATAGAATGAGCACCAATGACAGCAGTAAAACCCGAAAACATAAAGATGATCTCCAAAAGCTTGTTCTCTCTCTCTCACTTGAGATAGCTTCTCCTTTCTCACTCATGTGCGCCAATGAGTGAGTGTGTGTCTGATAAATAGAGAGACTCACTCTCTATTTATATTCTTTCATTCACTTAATGTCCACTTCAACAAGTCGGCCCCACTTAACAATTACTTACTAGGTTTGACATCTCTAGGAGTGTCTAATAACCCTAGTGCCCCACAACTGTGGGGACTTTTCCCTTTGATCAACAAGGAGGGTTAACCTTAACACAATTGAGGGGACTATTGCCCCGACTTACAATGGAGGGTTAACCTCAATATATTTACATGATTTGTTTGCATTATTGAATCTCCCGATTGGAACATCGGGGCATGACATTACTCAATTACGTTATAGATACTTCCTAGAATAAACATCGGGGTACAATACATAAGATATACAAGTGAATACATTCTAAAGTTACAAATACATCAACACTCCCTGTTAACTAGGAAGGTATTCTCTCGACACAATTTACAAGCACAAGTCTTCTTTTCTGTATCATCTGGATCGTCATCTTCATTTTCATGTCATATTCATCCTCAAGTCATCTTCATTGTCAATTCATCTTCATCAAGTATGCATCATCACTTGATCTGGAGCATCACTGAATCATTACTTGACCTGGATCATCATCATCTTCACTGCTTCCGCTATCTCAATCAAATGGTGCTATCTCTTCATTCTTCTCGTCACGAGAAGTTCTACAGAGCCAACCCTTTCTCATGTTGGTTGTAGGCCTAGCCTCCAAGTAGGTCTTCATCTTATTCAGCACTTATATCTAACCCAGTCAGAAAGGCCTGCCCAACACTTATATCTGACCATGGGAGGGCCCGGCCTACCCCCATGTCAAAATTGCACGCCCACCACTCACATCTGACCATGGGAGGAACACATCCACCACCATGTCAGAATGGGCCAGCCCTTAAATTTGACCATGGGAGGGCCCAACCTGCCCCCATGTTAGAATTGATCTGCCCTTACATCTGACCATGGGAGGGCCCAGCCTTCCCCCATGTCAGAATGGATTTACCCTTACATATGACAATGGGAGGGCCCAGTTTTCCCCTATGTTAGAATGGCTCTACCCTTACATCTGATCATCTGGGAACACATTCCACAGTTACATCAAAATAGCCCTCAGATCCAAGATGAGTATTCCTGGTAACTGACCAAGTGCCTCCATTCTCCTAGAGAATGGCCTTCAGCACTTATATCTGATCATGTGGGGACACATCCCACAATCACCTCAGAATGGCTCAGTACTTACATTTGACCATGGAAGGAACCAATCCTCTCACCGTGTCAGAATGGCTCTGCACTTATATCTTACCATGGGAGGCCCCGCCTACCACCATGTCAGAATGGCTCATAGACTCATCACTTCCTCTTCGAAGGAACCTCGATCTGGAGAACACCAAGCTTCTCGCTGAAGTACTCAAACTTCATTCTGGTCATTTCTAGCATAGAATCACATCAGGGATGATTACATCTGAGGATAACCTACGAGCTTTGCCAGGACCAATTACATCCAAGGAAAACCTATAGGACTATTTATGTCTGAGCCACCTACAAGCTTCGCTAGGATTTATGCTTAGACAACTTGTCTAACCAGCTATGCTAGAACTCCCTCTTTTGAGAGATCTCGATCTGGATCACATACTGGAGCTTCACTGCTCCTCTCTGCATCATACAAAAAATGCAAGTCAGATCAACCAAATCACATAGTAGTTTTCAAAAGAAACATACTACCTCCCAAATAGCAAGTGGAAACATCTTTTTCCTCGGTTGTACTCAACACAATACAAGAATCCTTCCTGCTAAACAAAGAGATCACACCTGATCTCATACTGAAGTATCACCTCGAAGTTCTCTTCCGATCAATGGCACTTCCTACCCAATACAAGTCCACATAACACTTCAGGTTAATCTTCTGATTCATATCATACTTGAGCCCATACTCAATTGTACCCTTGAGGTACCTCACTGCATGCTTTGCAACCATCAGGTGAACATGTCTCAATGTGTTCATAGCAAAGCAAATATTTGGCCTCGTATTCATCAAGTACATCAAGGAACAAATCATCTGATGATACATCGTAGCATCAATTGTCTCTAATGAAGCATAACTTAATAGCTTCAGGTTCGATGCCATAAGTGTGGTCATGGCCTTGTAGTCCATCATCCTTAACCTCTTCGGGCTCTTTACTGCATACTTCCCTTATCTTAGGGAGATTCTGCCACACGTCCATGCCTAGAAAGTAGTGCATAATATCCTAGTCCTTCATCTCAAACTCGGCAGCAAGTATCCTTCTTGCAACTTCTGTCAGGAACAACTCATCAACATATAATAGGAGAATCACTAGTCGTCCACCTTCAACCTTGAGGAAAATATTGGAATCTGCTTTACTCTCAGCAAAGCCTAGAGTCATCAATAAGCTATCCATCCTGTCGTACCATGTCGAACCTCAGGATCTTCTGCAGTCACTCCCTCTTAAGCGAAGCATCATACTCCCTCTTTATTTCATACTCTATGCACTGAAACATTATGTACTGGAGTGACAAGTAGCATCCTCTACTACTATTATTCTATGTATCCATCTAGGGTCACTGGATACCAATATCCTCTATCTTGAACCTTTTCAGAAGTTCTTCTCGCACCCATCTGTGAGCTTGTCATCCTCTATAGGATTTCATCTTCAACCTTGTAGCAAAGGTTAAGATATTCATCACTATAGGTGATCTTCAAGCTCCTCATATATGTGTTGTCCCATGGGTTTCTTCTAAGGTCATACAAGGTCTTCCTTCATTTGCACACATGATTCTTCCTGTCATGTGCCTCAACTCCCACTGGCTGCAAATGTCTCTTCATAGTCTATGCCTTATTTTTGTGAGAAGCCTCATGCTACAAATCTTGCCTTGTATCCCATGTTGTTTCCATCTACTACATGCTGGATATTGTAGATCCATATGGAATATACTATGGACTTCCCTTCAAGTCTCGATGCCCAATCCTAGACATCATTCTTCTTGATTTGGTCTTCCCTATCTTCTTGGCTACTTATTCACAGCTGGAAGGTTCTGCATCAATGATGTCACTACATTCGTCATATTATTCTTTGTCTTGAACTGTCATCACTTGATCTTTGGAACAAGTCTCATCCTTCTTTTCTTGTAGGTGATTGTACGTGATCTTTCCTACAAGTCAAATGCACCAGTTGTATGGTTAGAAACATTTCATAAGGCATATTCATAATGGAAAATTATTATGCATATATATATGATCATGCAACTATTTTATCCAATACAACATCCATCCATATCTCACAAAAACTTTTCTAGATGCCTTCCATCTCTACTAGGACAACATTGAGATTGCGCACTAATCCAATATGTTAGCAAAGAGGTTTCATTCTAGATAAGTAGAAATGGAGAGTTGTATAGCACCATGACCTACTTACCCATCGCATGCGTATTAGTAGTATACTGTCATTAATGCAAACATTCTATCATGCATAATACATCAACTAAATATAAACAAATGCATAACAAAACAATATCATGAAATGATAATTGAATACTTATCTTTATTCATTTCATTGGTAGACAAATTATTGATCCTTCAACTTCATCATCTTCTTCATTCATCATTTCTTATCCAAATAATAATATGGATAAAAGGTTCTTCAAGAGTTGAGTTCTTCATGTTCCTCATTGCTTGAGCGATACTCTTTGGATGGTGAGAGCTTGATCTTCAGTTGCTCCCATCTTCTTTTCTCTTATTATGAGTCAAGCTTCTTCTTGTGTGTGCTCTTCTTAGAGTCTGCTGAAAGTAATCACTTCCTTGTAGGACACATTCCTCGAATGAATGAATCCCATGATCCTGGGAGTCCATTCAAGGTGGTTATCACAAATTCTGCATTCTCCACTTCTTCTTCTACTGTTTCAAGTTGTTATTTGATTTGAGAGACCCTTGTAAAGTATGACTGTATGGTCTCCGCATTTTGGATCTTTACATTCTTCAACTAGTTTCTTAAGCTCATCTTTTGATTTATGTTCGTCCATTCAAATAGCTTGGTCAAGGAATCAAATCTCTCTTTCGGTGTCTTTAGGGAAGACACTTGTGGTACAAGGTGATCTTTTATTGAATCAGCAATGATCTTCTTGGCCTTGACAAAGTTCTTCTTATGTAAGTCTTTTAGCCTCATCTCCCTCTGGAACTGGAACCTCTCTAGTTATGTAGGTGTCCAATTCATTTTCTTTGGAGAGATCATATGCTTCCATGCTTGAAAGTTTTAAACTTCACCAAGCTTATCATCAAGCTGATGTGATAGATCACTTTGAAATGAGAGCCTCAAATGAAAATAACAAAAGATTATATCTTACCGAGTTGAGGTGTTCGTCTTGGTTCTGGAGCTGGCTGATCTAGGGTTTGTTAGAGGACCCCTAATTTTCAAAACTTGGAATGTTTCAGATCTGATTGTATATAAAGATAGACCTCTTCAAGGTGAGCTATCCAATGTACTCCTTTTCTTAAAATAGTGGAGGGAAGCTCCTGGAACAGGAATCCCTAGTTTACCAATTTCTTTTGCAGAAATTCCTGATACTGTTTCTGCGGTATCTATGAAAGTACTACTCCTATGTATCTAAAATTTCGTAGTGACACATCCTTGTATGGCCATGTTCCAACACCATAGGTTTTGTCAGAATTGGTTTCACCAATTGGGACTTATGAGCATTTTCCCAAGGTGACTTGTTTCAGGAATGTTTAGCATAGCGATGTTCTATGGACTTCCACGTGTCACTGTTTCATCTTATAGGTCTAAAATTTTGACCACTGAAAGAACACTCCATTCCCTTTCTGGAACATCTTTACAAATTTAATTTGGACCTTCATAGCCCGAGATATAGCAATTCTCCCTAGGTGTCCTGTTTGGGAAGGAATCCGAGGAGAGACTATAACCCTAACTTGGAGGATTCATATCTCTTATACTATAGTGAATATGAGGTTGCAACCTAGACACAATGTACATAAGGAATTTATCTTCAACCTATGAAAGTTTCAACCCCTAAGGCTTCTTCAATCCCTAGATATAGCGAATGTACCAAAACTTATCATTTTCGGTATTTTAGGGTTTTTTAGGCCCAGGGCCAAACTAGGGTTTGACTTTCCTGAAGTTTCACCCAACCAAAAATCTCGACCTAGGTCTCTAAACATTGATTTTTATGAGGAGAGAAATCATATGCTGGGCTCACTAAAAAAATATTCTTCTATAAAAATCCCTAATTTCCCGCACAAAAATCTAAAAATGCTCGGAATCAAATTCCTCTTCGATAGAAAGATGTGCCCTTCAATGTAAAGTCATCCTAGCATACTATTGCTAATGGATTGTGGAGAGAGACCCAAAAAGTAAAAATCCCTAGCTTTCGTAGCTGCACAATGTCTTCTTCTCAGGTTAGCTCTGATACCATGTTAGATTTTTATCATTTAAGCAATATGATCTTAGGGTCTTATTTGAGAGAATAAAATGCACAACAATAAACATAAGAGACAAAAGACACAAAGAATTTTCCTCGGGGAAACCAGAAAGGAGAAAACCCCACAACTTCCTTAGAGATAGAATGACCACCAATGGCAATAGTAAAACCCAAAAATATAAAGATGATCTCCAACAACTTGTTCTCTCTCTCTCACTTGAGATAGCTTCTCCTCTCTCACTCATGCACCACAATGAATGAGTGTGTGTGTGGTAAATAGAGAGACTCACTCTCTATTTGTATTCTTTCGTTCACTTAATGTCCACTTCAACATGTTGGCCCCACTTAACAATTACTTACTAGGGTTGACATCTCTAGGAAAGTCTAATCACCCTAGGGCCCACAACTGTGGGGACTTTGTCCTCCGATCAACAAGGAGGGTTAACCTTGACACAATTGAGGGGACTATTGCCCCGACATACAATGGAGGGTTAACCTCAATGAATTTACATGACTTGTTTACATTATTGAATCTCCCGATCGGAACATCGGGGCATGACATGACTCAATTACATTATATATACTTCCTGGAATAAATATTGGGGTACAATACATAAGATATACAAGTGAATACATTTCGAAGTTACAAAAACATCAACATCCACCTTACTAGCGGTGCAAACAATACACACTCTTTCTACCCAAGCATCTTTTGGCCTTTCCCAACACCCGGTCTCACAACAGAGTTGATGGGAATTAGTTCTTAATTGAGTAATAAGAATTTTATCTTTCCAAGGTATATTAGCCCCTATGTATGCCTTTTGATGCTGATTGGATTTAGGGTTAAACTCTTTAATATAATACTTTCTCTTTCTCCCTAGCTCTTCATCCCAAGTTCGTTTGTGGAACTTATTGATAACAAAATCCTTTATTTCTTTACTATTCATGGGGAACATGCTCAAGCGCATATCCCACTAACTAATCCATTTAATATTTTTCAGCATCCAAGTCTTCTTTCTTTTGCACAATATGTCATTGAAGTATGCATTCATATATAGCATGAATGCATAAGCTAGGTTTAGGTTTTAGCATGTAAATGTGTTTAAATACATGTCTCCATGATCCATTGTAATCATGAGGTTTAATGTGAATAGAAGAGAAGTAGCTCGTTCCCTAGAGTTCTAGAAAGATACATCCAAGGAATAAAGTTTTGGAAAGTTTCTATATAAAATCGCTTTTATATCAAAAACTATTATAAAAGAGAATTTATAAAAGCTAGGAAAAGAGAACTTCTAGTTTGGTGTGATGTTGTGCTAGTCTTGCATAACCTATCAAAGCTTGAGAAGCTAAATATCAAAATATAGATCTCATTTGTCAAGATTGAAAGTCTGAGATCTTGCATTAATGGGTGCATCAAGAAAACCCTAGAATTTTTTAAGAGGAAATAATAAAGAAATGATGAGGGTTGTAGAGAATGAGTTCATAGTCCTCAGTGGGCCTCGACCAACGGTGAATACACAAGTATATAACCTCTTATCATCAAAGGATAAAATACTTGAATGGTATTATGACGGTGAACACCTTTCTTATGAAGAGTGAATGATTGTGCTACAACAAAAGAAGCGGATTGATGAGTTGTTGTTTGTAATGGTAACCTTACTTGAAAATCAATATCAAGTGGATGATGTCATTATGTCAGCAACAATTCAAGAATACAAACCTAAAGAATCAAATTTTGAAGAAAATATAGCATTTATTGAGAATTGGCTTGCAAAGACAAAAGAAGATGAAGATGACAGCCAAGTGCGTGTTAAAGGAAATGGTTCTACAAGAGTTATGTGTAGTGCAGTTTTACACATCCTAGATACAAGAAGAAGAAATGGCGAAATCGATGCAATTACAAGAAGAAAATATTTATAAAGCACATTACTTTGACTAGTAACAAATTCTTCGTCTCTAAAATTCTTTTGAAAATTGGATGTTCATTCATTTTTAATTTCATTAAGGTAGGGACTTCGCCATCCCATGGCACCTGTTACCTGTGAATAGTTCTTTTAGTGACATGACAATTAAACAAGTGAATACCACTGACACCACTGGGAGAGGCCGTGAAGAACCTTAACAACGAATGTATTAGTTTGTAGAAGAGTATTATATATAAAGGAAACTAAAATCGTTATCTACAATTAGATAACAATATTATTAACGAGAATTTACTAACTAATATCTGAAATATTATTTACAATGAAATCCCAAAATATTATTCAAGAAGCAAGGCACTCTAAGAGAAAGTGATTTTCATCCTCAAAGCTCATAGACTCATACAGATGAAAAACCCTTTTCGCCCATGGAGTTTGAGGAATAGACCAACGCCTTGTTTCACTATGGAGTTCATGAGGGTTCGCTCTAATCTTTGCTATATTAATTTTCTTCCATGAGCTAGTTACTACTGAGAGATACTTCACATCCTCCAAGTTAGGATTAATGACCTCCTTATAGTATCTTAATTTTCTCTTAACCGCTAAATTTTTCTCACGCCATAATTTATCTTTAAACTTAGAAGTAATAATATTTTTGACATTGTCAATGTTCTGCAAAAAGTTGTTTTCATTAATGCCCCAATGGTTTAACCAAACCATGATATCTTTACACCAACACGGGTTGAGGCATAGTTGGTTTTGGTTTGAGTTTAAAGCAATTTTAAGAAGTCTCTCTTTTCCCATGTAATTTATGTTATCCATCTACATCAGGTACATAGTCATAACAATGCTCTCGATGGGGAAACACCCACTTCTATGAAGAGAATAAGATTTGAAGTTGAAAATTATGAGTAACCAAAAAGTGTTTAAAATGCATAAAAAGTATTTAAAATATATAAAAAGTGTTTAAAATGTATTTATGTTATAAAATATATAAAAATATGATTTTATTTCATATATTTTAATTCACCTTGTCTCCCAGGCTCATCATGAGGGTCTCAAAATAACTTTAGATATCATGGCAAGCCAGCTTATAATCGTTGCAATTTTCACCTTGGCGTTGCTTGTTAGTGTTGCGCTCTTTCAAATTGCAATGCAAACTGGCCGTTTGGAGAGCTCTATGACCGTTTCCACCAGTACGGTCTTTCATCGCTGTTAATATCGATTTAGTTTTAGCTTTAAATTTTGATCAAAATTAATTTGTAACTTTTTTTTGAGCAGACTACAACTAGCATATCTAGATAGTTTGTGGTTAGATCAGATGGATAGGGATCAAATGGTTAAATAGTTAAGAGACATTATGGAATGGAATGGAAGACACTTTGGGAATTTTTTTATTACTTATATTCTTATACTTGCTAAACTGGTTCAACTTAGAGTTATCCATACCTATGTTTAGCTACATGTTATCACGTAGATTCTTTCTGTTATCAATTTATCAATTTTTTTTATATTTTTTATCTTTTTATCTCACATTCTTCTAAAATGTTAATTATATATTCATTAATTATAACTTATTCATTAGTTATCAGATGCATCTCACATTTTATGTAATATATGAATCTGCAATTAATTGGAAACAGCAAGTAGAGGACGCGAAATAGATGAACAATGTTTTTTTTTTTTCCAAAGAAAAAAGTTTGTAAACATTTTATTTACATTCAACAGATGGCCCTCAAGGTCCATTATACAAAACCAACTAAGAAGTTGTCATTACAATCAGTAACTTGCCTCATAGCACAATAACCATAATCATGTCATAAAAAGATACCAAAAACTTTTCAGTAGAATAAAGTTCAAAAATGAACAGCCATACACCAAAATAAGTCTGATCATAGCAGACTTTTTTCATCATTCCTGATCACTCAGGTCAGATAAACTGTGAATCTATAGGTGATCACAAGCAAAAGCATACCCGAGCATAACTAGCTGGCTGATAAAGCCTCTATAAGTAAATCATAGCTGATGAAAAGATCATCAACTAATAAACTGGCCAAAAGGCCATCCAAAAAATCATTTCCAATTCAATTCCAGAACATAAAGACCATCAAAGAGACCATCTGCCCGCATGTCATGCTCATAGAATGTTTGCTTGATCTCACCAAAAATGAAGCAAAAATATATCAGCCGGAGCATCATGAATCAAGCATCGAGGAATCACCGAAATGAAGCAAAAAATAATCAGCTAGAGCATCATGAATCAATAGTGCTCAAAAATGCCCAAGCATAATCTCCAAAATGAAACAGAATCTGCCAGAAATATAAATGCCTGAATTCCACAAACAGACATGAACTGCGAAGCAGTCACAAAACATATTAGAAGACCTGAAAAGTTTCCACAATATCTGCCCCTCTCTGTTCACATATAACCCAAGATCCTTCAATAATGCTGCCACCTACTTTAGCCAATGAATCTGCTTTGAAATTAAGTTCCCTCTAAATGTGTTTGAGAGACACATAATTATGACTATCAACTAAACAATGAACATCTTGAAGAATCATTGCTAATTCAAGATTTAATAAACGATACTTGCCCGAAGCCCAGTTGATAACTAACTGAGAATCCCCAAAAACTTGAATTTTATCCAAATTATATTTCCGAGACAGCCTAAGGAGAAGCTTAAGTGCACATAATTCTGCATAATTATTAGTACCCAAGCCTAAAGCTGCTTTGAAAGAAACATAATGACTACCAGATATGAACAAAATACCTCTAGCCCCACATATCATTGGATCCCCTGCTGCAGATCCATCAAAGTAAACCCCAGGCATATGATTTATCAATTTCTTCCACAAAAATTGATGTAATAGAGACCACAGATGAGGACTGTGGTAAATTCTTCAGCAAACCCAAGCTATAGCTTGATACCTATGCAGGAGATGTGACAAGATTCTCAAAATAGGATCGATTTCTTGCTTTCCATATAAACCAAAGAACAATGATAGGTAGGGGTTTGATAAGTGCCACTTGAGATAGAAAATACCAGTTTTTAAGACAAGTAGACAGAGATTCACCATACCATAAATTATTAAGTTTCAAATGATCCTCAATAATTGACCAAACAGATTGAGTAAAAGGACATTCTACTGCAATATGGTGATTGGATTCACAGCTCTGTTTACATAAAAAACATCTTCCAGGACCTTCTCTACCCCTCAAGTAAAGAACATCCCAAGTCAAACCTTTACCAGAAAGAAGAAACCAACTAAAGACTTTAGTTTTTAGGGGACACTTCATCTTCCATAAGACCTTCCACCACCAGACTAATTCCATTTCTCTATTAATAAGTTCAGCATAACCCTCTTTAGGAGAATACTTGCCTGATTAAGATAAATTCCAGATAAGACAATCCTCTGCATCAGACAGTCTAACATGGCTAGACTTGAGAATTGCAGTATATCCATTCCAAGCAGCAATCTCATGAGGGTCAATAAATCCAATGGATTCAGCAGAAAGCCATTTTTGAGACATCATAACATAACCTCGAATTCCAATATCAGAAAGAAAATGAAAACCAGACAAATGTAATCTTTCTAACATAGGGATAGGAAGAGCATGTCTCCATTTACAGCCAGACCATGGATCTAAACCAATACGGACAGCATTACCAGAACCAATTTTCTAGACCAGAAAATTTCCAATGAGATCGAAATCCCAAATAACAGCTTTCCAGAAAATAGAAATATTCTTTTTCTTTTTAACAGAAGATCTTATCCATTCCTGAATATTCATTGGATAAATATATTTCTAAATTGCTATCTTAACCCATAAACCCGAACCATCAATGATGTTCCAGACATTTTTAGCTGCAAGAGCCTTTGCAAATAAGACAGGAACTTTAAGTCCCCATCCACCCAAATATTTAGGCAGAGCAAGAGACTTCCATGAAGTCCAGGGTAAACCTGAAGAATTCTGAAAACCAGCCCAAAGAAAATTAAAACAACGCTTTCTGATTTTATCTATTACCCCCAGTGGTACCCAGAAATGCATCCAATAAACTGGAATAGCCTCTAAAACAGCTTTAATCAAAATTAGCTTTCCTCCTTTTGAAAACCAATGGAAGCTCCAATTTTGAATCCTTTGTTCAACTTTAATAATCATCCAATCCCAGTCCCTAATAAGATATCTGCATGGTTTAAGATGAAAGCCAGGGTACTTCATGCCATGTTCAATTCTATCAACAGGGAAACTGAAGATATTCTGTAATGTAATAACTTCGGAATCTTCCATACAGGAGAAGTATAATGAAGATTTATTATTATTTATTTGCATCCCAGATGCCTTACAGAAATGCATCAATATCTCATAAAGAGTAGAAAGAGACAATTCAGAGCCATCATTAACCATGACAATGTCATCCACAAAGAGAACATGGGTTAAAACTGTATTATTACCAAAAGATAAACCATGATAAGTCTCATTGAGTTTAGCATGAAGAATAGCCCTCCCAAGGCCTTCAACCACAATAAGAAACAGAAGTGGTGCCAAGGGACACCCCTGTCTAAGTCCCCTACCAGATTTTAAAAAATTGGTGGCCACACCATTGATGAGCAGAGAAAAAGAAACAGAAGAAAGACTTCTCATAACCCACGCAATAAAGTTTCTTGCGAAACCCATTTTTGCAAGTATAACCCGGAGATAGACCCAGCTGACTCAATCATAGGCTTTAGAAAGATCAATCTTAATCATAATAGCTTTTAGGGATTTAACATGCATAGTATGCATACCTTCCTGAATAACACCTACATCGTCGTGTATTTGCCTTCCTGGCAGAAATCCAAACTGTTCACTAGAAATACATCTACCTAAAACCTTTCTGATTCTGATTAAGATAATCTTACCAATAATTTTGTATACAAAATTACACAGAGAGATAGGCCTAAAATCCTCAAAAGATGAAGGACTATCAATCTTAGGAATAAGAGCAAGAAAGGTAGAATTAAAAACACCTGGAATCTTTCCACTTACCCTGGACAATTCAATGACTCTTAGAAGGTCTTCCCCCAGAACATCAAACAAGCATCTATACACCTCAACAGGAATACCATCAGGTCCAAGACTCTTATCATTCTTGCTGATGGATAAAATATGCTTGATATCTTTAATAGTAATAGCCTGCATAAGCTCAGCATTTTCATCCTCTGAAACAGAAGATGGAAAATGAGGAGAACTTTGAACAATCTCTTGAAGATGGAGGTCAGCTTCTTCTTTAAAAAGGCCTTCAAAATGCTGAATCCCAGCCTCAGCTATAGCCTCAGACCCTTCCACAAGATTTCCAGAGTCATCATAAAGCTTCCAAATAGAATTACGCCATTTTCTATGGGCAGCAAATTTGTGAAAGAAAGGAGTATTATCATCACCACAGATCAACCATAACGCCCTACTTTTCTGACGAGCCTCCTTTTCCAATTTCAATTAATAAATCTTTATCAGCCACTGAAGTAAGACCAAAAATATGCCTATCATGAAATCTTTTCAGCTTGAATTCAATATCAACCAAATATTTAATGTTCTGAGCTTTTTTATTCAAAGACCACCTAGTAGCAATTGCTTTAATCCACTTAAGATTCTCACTGAATTGTGACTCAAGAGATAAAGCAACCCTAGCATCAAAAGGAACCCAAGAATATTTTAAAGCTTCAACCAAATCAATATGATCTAGCCATCAAGCATTAAACTTGAAAGGACTATGGGCCTTGGGAGACTGAGAAGAAATATGCATGAAGACAGGTTGATGGTCAGAAACACCTCCACACCCAATCCATTGTTTAATAAGGAAATTAAAATCTAAAAAGTCAGCCGAGACTAAAAGACGATCCAACTGTTTACAAATACCCTCAGAACCAACTCTGCGATTACTCCAAGTAGGAATAGCAACCAAAGGGTTGATGTCAACCAACCCCAGTCTCTCCAACATATTACGAAAAAAATTGGTTAAAGGATCCACTCGAGCATTAACCCCCCAGATTTCAGAAAGACCCAAAGAAAAATTAAGATCTCCCCCAATAACTAAAAAAGGATTCAAGAAATAGTCCATCTTGATCAAATTATTCCAGAAAGTTTCTCTATCCAGATAGGGCGCATAAATATTAACAAAGGAAATTTCCTTATGTAAATCATATGAAAATAATAAAGCACATAACCCTGCTTTCATAGCCCATGCAGTTTGAAAAAGAAAATTACAAGACTTCCAGCCCAAAATAAATCCACCTGATCTACCCTTGGCATCCACCGAAATGAACTGCCAACCATGAATCACTCGTTCCAACTCTTGAACCAGAACACATCCCTCAATCATAGTTTCTTGAATAAAGATAACATCAGCTTCATGTTGCTCGATAAGTCTAATTACCACTAGTTTCTTGGGAAGATTAGCCAAACCCCTAACATTTAAGGTCATGAGAACTTGTTGAAGGCAGATGCTCTAAGCGCCCCAATACCACTCATCACAGGATGTGAATCAATTTCATCTCCAATCAGATCCTTATCTATTTCATGATTCCCAGGTTTATCCTTGACGGGTCTAGAAATCTCCTGAACAGATTTCGAGCACGAGCGTAGATAGTAACCCTTGCTAAGAACTGGAGATGCCTTACAAGGAGATACAAAACCCAAACTCTTCAATGATAAATTCGGAATAGAAGGAGACAAAGCCTCAGGAAAAAGGTTCAAAGAAGGAAAGTTAGCAAGATCATTCATAGAATTGGAAATGCTCAATGATTTAAGATTGGCAAGAGGTTCAGATTCAAATTCACAAGAAACAGAGTGCATGTCCAAATTCTCCTCCACAGGGTTTATAGCCTTTGCTTTAGACTGAAACCCACCTTTTTTGACTCTCCAAACTTTGGAAAAAGAATGATTATTGAATGAAAGAGAGCATTCATTTTCCAGATGTCAAAACCCATGACATCTAAAACATCGAAAAGGAATTCCCAAATAGTCCAGAGGCTGAATGTAATCCCTATTACCCTTTTTAATGACCAGTTCAGCAGGTAAACCCAAACAAAAGTCTAATAGAACAAGAACCCGGCCTATGCAACATACCCCAGAATGTAAATAGGTAAAATCAGTTTCCAAATGGGTACCTAAGGAATTCCCAACAAGTTTGAAGAAATCAGCAGACCAGAATTCAAAGGGTAAATGTGGGAGTTTGACCCAAATAGGAACTTGGTCATACATTTCCTTCCGCGGATCAAATAAAGGAGTCCATCGTTTGATAAGAAGACCTGCATTATCCCATTTCCAAACACCAGCCAAAATCCTATCGGCATCATCAACTGAAGAAAATTTAAAAGTTATCCATCCCCTTGGAAGCATGAATATCTCAGGACTAGAACTGATAAACTTAGACCAGGCCTTATCAGCCCACCCACTCAAAGATTCAGCGTTATAATTACGCCTTCCAAACCTCCCAACCAAAGTCAAAGCATTGGTGAGAACTATATCATTTAAAAGCACGTCTTCCCCCAGAGTCATTAAAACCAGATTAATCTTCTTAATAGGTTTAGGCTGCCTCCTCTTAGACTAAGAAAATACTTTGCTTACATCTGAATGAGAATCATGCACATTATTAGAATCAATAGATTTGATAGAGACATGGTTTTCATCGGATAAAGGAATAAATCCCAGATGATCGTTCAAGCCATCATTAACTGCTTGAACCTTTCCAACTGCCGGGAGATTAGCCAAACAGCTGTTAGACTTGTCAACTTGAAAACCGGAACCATTCTGATTAAGACCACTAATACCCAAGTCACGTGACATCATTCCCAAAAAATCTGATTGGTTACCCAATTTTAAAGCCGGAGGCACATCCCCATCCAAAATACAATTCCTTGTCACTTGAGAAATTAGACAAGAATGCCTGCAATTTTCCAAGCAAGTGGAAATCTGATCAGAACAATCCACAGCCTTAGGGCCCAGACACGAGATATCCCTATTTCCCAAAACCTTCCTTGAAGGGTAGTCCACAGGGACACAAAAATATTCTCCTATATTCTGTCGAGAACAAACCAGCTGTCCTGAAGGAACAGAATCTATAGGACAAGAAGGGAAAGGTTTCAACAATGGTCTCCCACCCAAACAACCTCCATCCAAACAGTCCACAGAGGATAAATCCTTATCCAAATTTTCATCCTGACCAAGGACAGACCCCAAATCTCCCAAATTAAAAGGCAGATAGGAAGCAGAAAGCCTTTTCTTCACGCCAATACCCTGCTTGATATAATGCAAGTGCCTTGGAGGAGTACGGGCCAGAGTTTTGGTCGCCCGTAGTGACATATCAAAGATAAGTTGATCCCCCAACCCAGAACTGGCCAAAAACAACACAGAAAAACACTAGAGAGTAACACACAGCACTCCGTCTCCAGAAATCAAGACAAAATTCCCTAGCGAAGATCCCAAGAAACCATCACAGATAACCAGAATGCAACATCTTCGCCCTAGATAATAAAAACAAACTTCGCAGAAGATAACCGGCAAAGCAACCACGGCTTTAATGAAAGCCACAAAAGGCTCAAAGTGAAATGTAGATAGACACCACAATTACAACTGTCCAGAAAAGGCTTCTCAACAACCAATAACTACCCCAGAAAACCCCCATAACCGACCAGGAAAACATCAAAGAAACTTGAAACAGATATCCATAAATCGAGGCCCCGCTCCCTAGAGCTAAGCTAACAACACAAAGCTCTCAAGGAGGAGAATCAAAGATACACAAAAAGTGGAAAGAAACGGAGCATACCTACTACAATCGCAACGGAGACCACATCATAACCTCTGTCAAGGAAGCCTGATAGACACTGCACTGAATTCCAGACTGCACCTACATCCGAAAACCCATCGAAAGTAGGAGCAACCTCACATAAACCAGAAACGGAAAACAGCAGCGTCGTCACTGCAAGCACGGCATTCGCCTCTACCACAAAAAGTAACGGTCAAGAAAATCCGGAGAACACCAGTTAACGGCCTAGTATAGCCATTATCTGATAAAAAACTCTCCAAGTTCGCCAAGATTCCAACCATCGATCGCATCCCACCCTCAAAAACTGCCCAAATCCCAAAAACGAAAAACAGGAGCGTCAACACAGCATGCAGAGTGGACATACCCAATAACCTTTACACCTCTGATACCAGCAAATGCAAAACAACACCACAGCGCACAACACAGTCGATGAAAAGCCTCCTCAATGGCCGCTATACACCCGAAACGTTAACGGCCAAGAAAAAACCAAGCCAACCTACTAAATAACGCAGCTATGACCATAGAGCTGATCAACCAAAAACCGAATGCAATGGCATCCTCACAAAACCCTGGCCAAAAACCCAAAAAAACGCAGCACTTCGGGACTAATATCAGCGCCCTCACCACAGCATTGCAAATGAGAAGAGATGCGCATCCAGAGACCACAAAAATCAAAATACAGTTTACGTGGCTTCTCCACAAAAGATGGGAGGTAAATGCTACGGACAGATCTAATAAAGCACATTAAAACCCATCCAACTCATACATAGAACTGTCAAATCGAGATCACGCGAACAGTACACGGCAATCGCCTCTACCACAGATTCAACGGCCAAGAATCACTGGGATAACACCAGATTAACGGTGAAGATTAGCCATTAACAAGCTCTACAAGCTCTCCATATGCCTCATGACCTTCAAAACCTCGTGGTTTACTAGTTGTCAACTCTCACTTAGAAATGCGTGTCGTTGACTATGGAGAGATGAACAATGTAGGAGCTAAATATTATAATTAGTTCCTTTTAACACTAGTCTTTTACCCCATTTGGCTTGCATCTTTGTTTACCCTGGAAAGTGTCATGTAGTTGAGACTGAACGCTATCATCTCGTTGGGCTCACGGCATCTTCCACATGACATTAGAATTTTTTTTATTTTTCTTAAAACATGATGCTTTTTTGTTTTATAAATTATTCTTATTTAATTATGATTATGTATTTAAATAATTATATTTAGAGACGATGCTTTTGTGCTCATTTGGTTTTTTTTCATAATTTAAATAATTATATTTAAAAATATTTTATTTGATGCAATGTAATATTTATTAAATATAATTGTCCAGTATGGGGAGGAGATCTTTTTAGTCATAATATGCTAGCCCACATAAAAAAATATTAAAAAATAAAAGATGAAAAATATAAATATAGAAAAAATCAAACTAGCATAGATTCATTTTAAACCTAGATGTATGAATAAGTACTGAGTGCTTGATAGATCTCGGTTTAAAATGGATCTATCCTAGTTCATATTTTTCGATAATTGCACAGAGAGAAGCTAGATGATGTTCTCCACCCCAGTATGGGGAGATCCTCTAAGTTAGACACTCTATGCTAGCTGACATAAATAAAAAATGAAAAATATAAATTACATATTGAGTTAAATAAAATATAAAAAAAATTGAAAAATATAAATTACATATAGACTCGAATAAAAAAAATAAAAATAAATAAATAAATAAAAATTAAACTAGCTTATATCCATTTTAAATAGAGATCTATCAAGTATCGAGAGAGATCCAAAAAATAAAAAAATGTACACCTCAAGAAATTGGATTCCTCTCTAGATCCGGGTTTAAAATGGATCTATACTAGTTATTTATTAAACTATAATTTAATTACAAAATACTCAATTTGTAGGTCACATCCGTGAGTTAGTTACCTGAGTTTTCTAGAAAGGGAAAACTCAAGTAACGTGATACACCTCTACGAGAGTTGAAACGAAGTAGTCATTCGAGAGTTGAAGAGAAATAGTAAAAGAGGCAGCAATTTTCATTATAGATATGGATAATGCGTTCTTAATCCCTCTCTAGTGGCCATATCTATTGGATGTAGATTATGATGCTAAGTACACCAACTCCAATTTCATCCCTATCAACAATATGAATCCAAACCATGTTTGAGTAATTCGCTGGTTAATATTTTTATTTATTGGTCCATATTACTGAGAAGGCCATCTCCTTCGTATTTAGTTTTAAAAACAATCTATATGCATTTTGATTGTTTTTAATATAGAAAACCGACCTCTCCAAGGTAGACCCTACTCTAATATAACGAGCTCTTGTAAAACCTATTCACTTATTCATTGAAAATATCCCTTTAGAGGAGGGCGGTTTCACTTTGGAAAAAGACCAATCTCACACTTCTATTTATTGCTCTAAAGGGTCTACTCTTCTATAGACCTCAGCTTAGTATTTCTTAAATGGGACCAAACATTACTCCCTTGAATTGAAATATAGGGTTTTTCTCAATAGTTCAACCCTCTATATTAAACCTTTATTGCAGATAAAGGATGACCACATAAGCAAGTCGACCCATGTTCTCCTTATTACGATAAAATTGATAGATGCTCCCTTGAATTTGAATACTGGCTTTTTCTCAATAGCTCAACTTTCCATATTAAACCTTTTACTGCAGATAGAGGATGACCCTGTAAGCAGCTCAACCCATGCTCTCCTTATTTTGGTAATGGTTAATTACTGTAATGTCCCTGGTTTTGACCCCGTTTGCATGATGTATATATTGTAATTAATCGTGGTGAGGAGCTCAAGTAAAAATCCCACCATCGATTTGGTTGTGTATGTTTCGGCAATAGAGATAGTTGTCGATGGTTTATCGTGCTGTACGGCACATTATAATTCGACATCATGTAAACACGCACATCAATTAAAATAAACCACAACCAGCTACGATAGTGCAACGTTGAATGAAAAGGGCATGGTTCCAAAGGATAAGGGGTGGGGGATGTCAAACCTTGGTTATGGGGGGAAAACCCAAGTTTTGTCACCTTGTGGATTTTCCATCTTCCCTTGTCAACCTCTTGAATGTTTTGTTGGGCAGCTGAGGAGTAATGGCTGCTGGTGGTTGAGGCAGTTAATGCCTTTGGGAGTGGGGTGGAAGGAGTGTCAGTCCTTTGCCCACCTGCCCACTCCACCCACGTTTGCCCATTTTTCTCCCTCACGCACTCTTCCCTTGTCAGTTCACTCTCACCACGATTTTGTTTTTGGATCCTCCTCACGCATAGGCTGGGGGGTGGTTTTGGTCTCAGGCAGACATTTTCTTGGCTCCATGAGTTGCTGAGCACCCACGCACTGAAATTTCGCGTCCTGGCTGTTGATTGTTCATCTACGGACAAAAACGGAGCTGTTTTCTCCTCACGCAGGGCCTCCATTGTTGTGCAATCTCACGCAGAGGGATTCTTCCCTGTTTTTCCTCTCACGCACAGGAATTTCTGGGTTTTCCCACATTGTTCTTTTCCCAGCGAAATCGTGGGTGCTGTGGCTATCGAAAGTCGGTATTTTTCCCTTTCCTCTGCGTGGTATTTATGTGTTTTCCCCATGATTTTGTTGCCCAGGACGGGCTGTATTCCCCACTTTTGCTGTGAGCTGTGCTCACTGAAACATTTCGGGGCTGTTGTTTCCCCACGTTGTTGGCTGTGTTGCTGGGGTCTTCCTTACATCTTTGGGGCTGTGGTAATTTCGTTTGAAGAGTCATTTTGGCCACGATAGGGCCAAGAATGACTCAGAATTTCTTTTCCCTGTTTAAGCTGTGACAGCTAAGTAATTGCCTGAGTGCAATGGTTAGTCTTTGGACTGTGCTGGCTTGGCTTGTCTGTTGAAATCCTGTGAAACCCAGCTGTGTTGGTTTGCTGTTTGTGCCCCTTGGCTATGTATAAGCCTGCAATTGACCCTTATTCCGGAGGAATCATGCCCAGCTCGGGGGTGGTAGCGTTGCTGAGAGACTGACGAGCACGCTAGCCTATGGTTGGGTGGAACGTTGCAGCGACGTAGCTGGTTGCGGGTTAATTCTTCATCAAAAAGATAAGTATTGCCGGTTACTTCATCTCTGTAACTTATATTGATGTTAAATGCTGGAATGTCTATGTTTGCTTCCGCTGATTGTTTGAAGGACTGTGCATCCTTGTATGATGAATTATGCCTGTTGTTTAGGTTTTAATTTTAGCATTGATCTCCTCTGTTTTATGTTCATGGGCTGTTTGCCTGGCTGTGTTGATGTTCGTCGCGTCCTCTTCGCCGGTTGAGGGACGGGGACGTGACAATTACAAGTTGAAAAGGTACTAGGGTTATGTTTTACATATATAATACTTTCTTTTAATCTAAGAGATCTTCTCCCTTATAGATAAAGGATGACCCCGTAAGTAGGTCGACCCATGGTCTCCTTATTTTAGTAATGGTTAATTACAAGTTGAAAAGGTCCTATGGTTATGTTTTACATATATAATACTTTAAAATATAATACTTTCTTTTAATTAAGAGATCTTCTTCCTTTTTTCCTTATAGTTATGTTTAAGTTATTGGAGATCTTCTCCCTTACAATTGTGTTTGAGTTATTAGAGGAACCAATGATTGGTTCTTTTTGTTTGAGCGGAAAGGAGGTAGACCCATGATCTCTTTATTTGGCAATGGTTAATTACACCTTGAAAAGCAATTTTTATATTTTAAATATATAATACTTCTTTTATTTTGGGAGATCTTTTCCCTTAAAGTTGTCTTTTAAGTTATGGGAGGAACCAATGATTGCTTCTTTCTGTTTGAGTGGTAATTATTTAAAATGTAAACTTTTAAGAGAACGGTCGAACTCTTTCCACTCGCTTAATTGAAACGACGTCATAAGATATTTAAAGTTATGAGGTTTATGTGAGCCTAATTATTTAATTTTTAAGTAAATTATATTGGTTTTATTATTATTATTAAAAATGAAGTTGGTTATGTGGTAAAGAAAGATATTACAATGGTTAGGATTTCATAAGTTATATAATGGATAAGTTTGATCTTTATAGTGTTATTTATTCTTTAGATGCAAACTTTTAATGTGTAAATCTAATTTAAATTAGACATAAAATTATAAGCTAAGCTTTAGTTGAACTCCATAAATAAGTTGTCAAGATTATGTCCCTTAATTGTTTTTAGAAACTTGGAATTTCCAGAAAGGATTTTATAATAATTTATTGGAAGTTAGGTTTGTTTAAAAAACTAGGAAGGTGACCCTTTAATGATCAAATTCTAATAGATGGCTAATGACTAAGTTTATAGTTTATGATCAAATCTATACATTTTCTAACTAAAATATGCTTGAAGTTTAGCAAGATTATATGTGTAGTATCTTATGAACTTTAGTGAAGAGATTCTGAATCATTTTAGAAGATAATGTCCAGGTTTAAATTAATTCTTTACAATAAAGCGACATAATAATTTGTAAATCTTCTCTATGAAAGAGACTTCAGGAAAAAATAAAATAAAATAATTCGAGCACTTGTGTTGCATATTTGTAAGCTTCTTTGTTAGATTAAATAATAGAAATATTAACCATTCTTGGTGGTGTATCCCCTGGTTGGGATGAACCACTTATATTGGTGTGTCTCTCTCTTACTTTTGTATTTTATTTGTTTTATTTCTATGAAGTCATCCAATCATCCAAGTTAATGCTCTTAATTCTTACATGTTTTAAAGAATACTCAATTTTTGTAGTTGTTCATAATAAATAAACTATGGATCATGCTATCTAATATAAAAATAGGGCTTTACACACATGAAGCATACCCTTGTTATGTTATAAGAGAAACTAAAGTGATAGTGTTGTGTTGTCATGACTGAATGATGGAAAATATGTATAAGTGCAGGTTAGTAAGACCATGCAAGAATCTTTTACAATAAGCATACATTTATTTTCCTATGTAGAAAATTAAGAATGGATGGTGAACACACTTAACTATAATGCCATGTAATTCTTTGAGACTAGTGTTTTTGGTTGTTTAGATGAAAAACTTAAAAAAAAATACCCCATCTTTCAAAATGGTAAAGAGGAAATGGGTTTGTTACATTCTATGATTCTTATTTTTAATATATTTTAATATTTCCTTAAACTTTAGTTGAAAATTGTCTAAAACAATGTTTAAATATTTTTAATACTTTAAAAAAATATTTAACACATTTTCAATTTAAAAAATAGGTAAAAAAAATAAAATCAAATTTTTAATTGAAATACAAAACCTTATATATATTGATTCTATTGGGAACTTAATGATATGACATATGATCTCTCAAAAGAGGCTCTAGATGGTGAGGAAATGTGGATTACCTGGGAAGAATGGACTGAAGGATTCTTGACTCATTTTGGATCCATGTTTGTATATTGGACTAGTTCCATAGTAGGGGAAGAATTTTATCTTCTTCATTTTTTGTTGTTTTGGAGTTCTTGTATTTGTCCACTGTAGTTGGACGTTTTGTGTGTTCTTAGCCTTGGTACCTTTGTGATTTGGTCTCATCTCATATTTTTCCCTCTATCAAGAAGGCTAGTTACAATATTGGTAGACTCATGTTCTCTAGAAATGTACTTTTTTTATTCTTAGTAATAGGAAAAATGCAACTTTTTTTTCTTAAAAAATGTAACTAAAATAATGAACCTAAAGATGCATCCATAGATACCTGGAATATAAGCAATGACCACTCAAAAAAATACAAAGCAATATCCATATATAAAGATGTATCCATATATACCTGCAATATAAGCAATGACCACTCAACAAAATTAATACCAAACAATGTCTTATAAGGTGATTCAATTCATCAGTAGATAAAGTGTTGCCAATAAATAATAGCTTCAAGGATTTCTCTAAAATTTCTATGATTGAGGTCAGACGACCATTTTTTTGTCGAAATTCGATGTTTTTTATTTTGCAAAATCAAAATTTAATTTTGTATTAATGACATTTTGATGGTAGAAAGAGCCTTCCATGTGCTGTTAGTGAAAAATTGTCCAAAAATTCATTATTTGTTAATTCATTTGCTAGATACTTTTATAAATAGCCACTTCATATCTAAATCATAAATATTTCCTTAATGTTCTTGAGCAAAATAGCATACATCCACCAAAAGAAATATGGCTTCCTTTTGCATTAAACTTGTCACTTCTTTTTTATTTTCCCCTTTAACCACCTTTGTCTTACTCTCCCCAACTATCTTTTGTCCACCCTGGTGAAATAGACCCCCTTTATTTGTACTACCAAATTTTATCAGAGTCACTCTTTCCAGTATTCAATCTTTCAATTTTTATGTAAAGATTAATTTGTTAAAAGGCCAATCCAATAAATTATGGATTTGGAAATGAAGCTACACTTTCATTTTTCTTAATTTAATTTTCCAAAATTATACCACATTATTCCTCAACATTTTTGGAGCATAGTGATATGCATCCCCAAACACTAAGTTCATTCCTTAGATAACATTTCTAAGCAATCCAAGGTCAAAACTCAAGATATAAATTATCCATCATCAAGGCATCATGCGTGAGCTATAAATACCTATAATGTCATCAACATACGACATTATAGCTCTTAATGTTAACCTTTAGTTTTTTAGGTAACTCGTTGTTCAACAACAAGGAAATACTAGGACCCTCGAATTATTCAAACCAAGAGGTCCACCACATAATTTTAGTCAGTTCTAAATGATACCATGGGTGATCCCATGCTCCTGTGCATTGAAGGGTTCTTCGTCGAGAGATAATTGTTGAGTATTTAGGTGTCATTGATGTCAAAGCTGTTCACGAATGACAAAGGAATAACCAGTGGATATGATGGCATGACACATATGAGATGAATGACTGAGATGAAGACTTCCAAGATAGTGTCAACAGTATGATGTAAGTAATGGTTATTGAAACAAATAATAGAAGGTCGAGTGGAAGTAGAGATGCAGTAGGAATGACAAAACTGTTAGAAACATTCGCAAAGGATTTTCACAGAGATATTGTGCAAATATACAAAGTCATGATGAAATCCGAATTCGATCTGAAATCGATGGTCATGAAGCATCAAACATGAGATCCAACAGCTGAGGATCAATTCCATAAAAGATAGGCGAGAGGATGAATTTCCATAAAAGATCAAGATCGTACAGCTAAGACTAGTTCCACCAAAAGAGATTGACGATGCGGAAGAGAAGTTGCAGAAATAAGCTTGCAGAAAGTCAATAAATGATTTTGGGAAATGTCGCATCCTGCATCCTGCAATTTGGAGAGATTGGATGGCTGAAATTAGTTCTGCTAAAACATATCAACGATTCGGAAAAAGAAGTGCAGAAAGAAGTTTATGGAAATTCGAGATATGATGTTGGGAAATGTTACATCCCGCATCCCGCAATATGAAGATCGATGCTCATGGAGAAGCTCGATGAAGATCAACAGTGGGGAATCGTCAAAATAGGAACTTGGTGCAGAATATGATTTCAAAAGGAAATTTTTAGAGTAGATCAATGGTCTGGAGAGATTCGGGCATAAGATCAATGGTCCGGAATATATCTAGACAAGAATATTGTGGAAGCATCAAACAATGATAAACAAAGCTATGGAAATGAACTATGGGCTGTGAGAAGAATGAAACGGTACATTTGCCGAAACTTAGCGATGAAATCATGTGATGAATGAATGGGTAGATGATGAAGAGGTACGTCTGTAAGTAAACAGTCATGATCCAAAATGAAAGAACACAATTATGGAGAGATGCATTGGCAAGTAATAGGTAAAAGGTATTTATTGAATGAATGTGTAACAAAGAAAGTGTCTCTGTTAGCAGTCTAGGGTTGCAGGGTGGTGCTAGGTAAGGCCACAAGTCTGTAGCGGGTCGTAGCCTCCTTCTAGTTGTAGCTGGAGAACAGGGTGTCATAGCATCCTTTTCTGTTGAAGCAGGAAGAAAAACCATAGGGGTGTTGTAGCATCCTAGTCTGTAGTTGCAGAAAAATTATAGGGTGTATCTACATCCTTTCTGTTGCAGCAGATAAACAATTTTGTAAATTCATCTTATTAATGAGTTTGTGTTGGTGGTTTTCTCTTTTGAGTTTTCCACAATAAAATATGTGCTGATTGTTTATTTTGTGTATTTTAAAGTAAAAACTTGACAGTACTGATTCACTTCCCCCCCCCCCCTCAATATTGTGGGATAAACCAACAATTTGTATCATAGCAGGTTCCTTCACAACAACTTAACCACTGGAAGGAAGATCCCATCCAAAAACCACAATGGATCAACAAGAAGGATTGGCCACCAATAAACCTCCACTATTTACCGAAGAAAATTATGCTTACTCAAGTGTAAGAATGAAGTGTCATCTGATGTCTCTAGGATTGAAGATTTGGGTAGCAACAGAAAAGGAATGTAATATAGGAAATGAATACCCTACGAACATAGTTGAACTAGGTGAATATGAAGGTAGTAACAAATCCCTAAACTCAATCTTAAGTGGCTTAACAAACTCAATATTTACTAAAGTTATGCAATGCACATATACCAAGAAAGCTTGGGACAAATTGAAGATTATCTATGAAGGAGAATCTAAGGTTAGAGAATTCAAACTTCAAACTTATAGAGGTCAATTTGAAATCCTTAAAATCAAAGAAGAAGAGAATTTTGGGGAATATCTTCTTTGAGTAGATGAAGTTGTTAATGCGATCAGAGGCCTTGTAGGGGAATTAAAAGAAAAAGAACTGGTAAGCAAGGTACTAACAACATTATCAATGAGATATGACCCTAAGGTATCCACCTTAGAAGAACTAGATGACCTTAAAAAGGTAACAATTGGTGAGTTACATGGAATTCTCACTGTGTATGAGATGAGAACATGACAAAATGGATCTTCAAGAAAAGAGGCAGCTTTTAAAGCCTCCATACAAAATCAATAAAAAAACCCAAATGTTGAGGAATCCTTTTTCATTAATAAACTTGAGAGAGGGACTGGACAGTGCAAGGGGAAGTTACCTTTAAAGTGTTTTAACTGTCAAAGGATTGGACATTTTTCCTCCAAATGCACCTACATTAAACAAGATGAGAATGAAGAAAAACAAACCCAGAAATTCAAAATGGGTAAACCAGGAAACAAGAAAAAACCCTATGGGAAAAATAATTTTTTTTACACCATGGAAGATGGTGAAGATTCAGATGGAAGCGAAGTAGAAGAAACTAAAGTTTTATTTATGGGTCTAGACACTCAAGCCTCAAATAGTGACTTAGACGTAGAAGGAGAAGTAGATCTAAGAGCTGAACTTGTTAGCGCCCTTGAAGAACTTGAGAAATGTAGGAAAAAGAACCGACAATGAAATATTATCATTATTCAGTTGGGAGCTCAACCCTTAGATGCCAAAAGGGTTGAGGAAGACCTAAACCTATATCTCAAAAGAAGAATATAGGAGTCTAAAAATCTTGCAGAAGAAATCATGCAATTCAAGAGAAAGCTTTATGGAGGATCTATCAAATCAAAGTTTGAGAATAGCTCAAGGATTCTAGATGACATTTTGAGTAGCCAAAGACCGTTAGGTGATAGGTCTAGTTTGGGGTTCATTAAAGAAAAGAAGCCATAGATTTTTCCTGTCAAAAATCAAGAAGGAAGTAAGAAAAGCTATGCTGAAGTACTAAAGACTCCAGCTAAAAGGGAAAGAAGCAAGAAAGCTGACTTAATTTCTCAAGATAAAAATAGAAATAATCTAGCACTGAAGAGACCAAATAGATATCTGCAGATATTCTTAGGTCACTACTTTGCTTGTAATAATTTTGGTCATAAAGCCTTAAGCTGCAAAACTAAAACAAAGGTTTCGGAATACAAGAAGAATTCAACAAGTAATAAGTCAAAGGGAAATAAGAATATTTTTACACTACTCCAAAAATATGACATAGAATGTTATAAGTGTAATAACCATGGACATATGGCCAGATATTGTAAGATGAAGACTCCTACAAGAAATATTGTTGCAATCAAATCTCATAACACCAAACAAGAAAGATATTCGAGAGAAAAGGAAGAAAAGGAAACTTCCATGATTTCCTTATGTGCAACCAAAAGAAAAAAAGTATGGCACTTGGACAGTGGTTGTTCAAAACATATGAATGGTGACCCAAGCAAATTCATAACACTAAAATATAATAAGGGAAAAGTCACTTTTGGATACAGTCGATCCTCCAAAATAATCGACAAAGGAGAAACTGTTGTGAATAGCAGGATCAAAGCAGAAAATGGTTTGCTAGTTGAAAACCTCAAGCCTAATCTTCTCAGTGTAATTCAAACATGCGACCAAGGACACATTTGCATCTTCAACTTAGAAAAATGTGAAATCAAGAATAATAAATCAGGAAAGGTTGTTGGCATTGCTATGAGAAATACAAACGATGTATAGATATTGGAAAATGAAAACCAAGGATACTTAAGCATGGTAGATGAAAGTTGGTTATGGCACAGAAGATTGGGACATTTAAGTTTTAACAATATTTCCAAAATAAGAATGAAGGAAGCTGTAAGAAATCTACCTAAAATTGTAGCTCCTCTAAAGTCTGTGTGCAGACATTGTCAACATGGGAAAAAACCAGAACCAGTTTTAAAATAAAAAAACATATGACCCCACACCCTTTGGAAATAATCCACACAGATCTTTGTGGACCAACCAGAACTAAAATCCTGCAAGGAGATCACTATTTCATTTTGCTCATTGATGATTACACAAGGATGACCTAGGTGGAATTTCTCAAGGAAAAATCAAAAGCCTTTGAAAAATTTAAATAGGACACCTAGTGAGAATTGCTATATCTAGGGATAGGAAGGTACAAATCAAATGTAGAAATATGCGACAGATAGGTAATGGAATTTAATTTTTTTGTTCATAGTTTCAAAACCTGAAGGTAAACCATTGACACATGGAAGTCCATACAAGTTCTGTATGTTGAACAGTCCTAAAGCAACCCAGCCTGGGAAACTTCACATAATTACCACTTGGTAAATTCAATTCTACTCGAACCTATGGGGTTATAAAGAAAAAATATCAGGATACCTCAGGATGAAGTTTTAGACCCATAGGATTAGGAATTACAAAGATACAATAGAATCAATATCAGACAATTATGTAGAAGAAATTGGAGAAAACTAGGGCTTCTTGTTTTGGGCACTTCCCTCCACCAATCAGTTGAAAAAGGAGGAATATTAAACTCACCTTAGGAGGGAGCATATTTTTATGCAAAATATTTCTCTTTCCATGTATTTCCAAATTTTGACCTAACACTACTACCGTGGAAAAATAGGGCATCAAATATTTTGCAAATTTGTCCACAATTGTGAAAAAATGAGTATGCTTTTGAGCTCACCTTGAGGAGGCACATATTTAAATCCAATAAGATATGAAAGATTCCTATGTTTAAAAAATAGGGTTTTTTCTGTCAAACCTAGGTCCAACAGAAGTAATCTTCCAGAAAAATATGTCAAGCAAGAATCAAGTTGAAGCAATATCATTGGTAAGTTCTATACTCTCCATTTCCATTTGAGGTTCTCATATTTATCATGATGACAAGTAGTAACAAATTTGAGAACAAACTTGAAGGAAACAAGAACCTCTGAGCATGGAAGTATAGAGTGCTTCTCATACCTAAAGAAGCATGACCTAGAGAACTATGTCAAAGAAGAAGCTGCAGATCTAGAGGGATATTAAGACAAAGAACAAGAAGGACTTGTCAAATCCAAGAGGATTATTTCCGTCTCCATTGGATCTCACATGCATCAAATTTGTATAATCCCAAGGATATGTTCAGTAAAATGACCATCTTGTATGAAGGAAATAATATCAACATGAATATGACATTGAGGAACGAACTAAAGAATGTGAATACAAAAAACTTAGATACCATGCAGTCCTACTTCACAAGGGTTTCTCAAATCAAGGTACAACTTCAAATAGTCGAAGAGAATCTGGAAGAAGGAGAGATTGTTATGAGAACCTTGAATGACCTCCCAATATCATGGGATTCATTTATTCAAGGAATATGTGCAAGAAAGCATTTGATCTCCTTCAGCAGACTATGGGAATAGAGCACACAATAAGAAGCTCATATCACAACAAGAGAATCTGGGAGCAACCAAATATCAAGGTCTCATAGTTCAGTCCAAAAAGAGATCATAGAAAGAAGGAGAACCATCATCACAAAAACAGACAAAGGGAATTAAGAAGATATCCTTGCAATTTTCGATAATACACTTGTGATGATAAGGGACACTACTCCACATATTTCCACAGAAATAGAGGCTCCTTCAACAAGAATTCAAACAAGAAAATACATCATGCTCACATCATTGAAGGTGGTGAACGAACTAATAAAATATTCATAGAAGAAAAGGAATATTCCTCTAGTGATGAGGAACATGAATTCTACTAGTGAAGACAAAGACCATACTCTTATCTGTCTCAATGTTTGGATAAGAAGGAATGAAGTTAGTGACACTCAGTGCTAGTACACATGTTCCCATAATCAAATGAGCAAGTAGAAGGCACCAATTTTTCTTGCAAGGACATAAGGAGCAAGAAGGATTCCACCCACCAAACAAACAAAGACAGGTTCCTAGAATCACATGATGAAGTAGAAGCCTCTAGTTATTATTATTAAGAAGGATTTCACCCATCAAACAAATAAAGATAAGCATTTGAATCATCATTTCCTATATATCTAGTTGCTTAAATGACATTGTTTAGTTATGTACATATCTATGTTCAAGGAAATGTATTATGCATGATAGAATGTTTGCATTAATGAACAGTATACTACTAATATCCATGTGTTGGGTAAGTGGCCTATGGTTCTATACAACATTCCATTGCTACTTATCTAGAATGAATCCTCTTTTCTGACATATTGGGATTAGTCCAGAATCACAATAATGTTATCGTAGAGATGGAAGGCATTGACAAAGAAACCGTGCTTATACAGGATATGGATGAATGTTGTATTGTCTAAAATAGTTGCATGATAATATGTGATTATACCTTTATGCATCAAAATTTATCATTATGAAATGTTTCTAACCATGAAACTGTATTTGACTTTTAGGAAATATTGTGTACAATCACATGTAGAAAAGAAGGATGAGACTTCTTCGTAAGAACAAGTGATGGCAAATATTCACTACAATAAACATAAATGAAGATGAACCTGAAGCTCCCAGGGTCAGAGTCACCATGGAAGAAGAAAGAGATTCAGGAGAATATAAGAATCATTATATGGCATAGAGAAAGCGGTAGATCAACCTCAAGAGATGAATACCATCATGGGAATGAGAGATAATTCAAGATGAAGAAAAATATAATGGGAATTCGAACAAAAGATGTGGTTCCTAGTATTGAAGGGAAGTTTGTAGTGTCTTACATGTGGATTAAATCAAATATGCAACATATGGAAGCATCGAGGAATACAAAGCAAGGTGTGTGGTTTTTGTTAGAAAGAGGGAGTAGACTATGGCATGACATACTCCATTGACCAGACACACCTCTCCAGTGAAGTAGAAGTGTATATCGCGAAGAGAACAACATATGCATAAAAGGCTTTGTACAAGCTCAAAAGCAACCCATGGTTAATTACATGAAGAGCTTGAATATCACCTAAAGTGATGAAGTTCTTAAAATTTTATACAAGGTTGAATATTGAAGCCTATAGAGGATGATAAGCTCATAGATGGGCTTAAGAGGAACTTTTCAACAAAGTTCAAGATAGAAGATATTGGTATCCAATGACCTGAGATGGATATGTAGAATATCGACAAGAGAGGATGCTACACACAAAGAGTACAAATGTAGAGGGAGGATGATGCTCCTCTCTAGAGGGGTTGATGGTAGAATATCTTCGAGTTCGACATGGTACAACAGGATGGAAAACTTCCTGATGGAATAAGGCTTTACCAAGAGTAAAGTGGGTTCCAACCTTTAATTTAAGGTTAAATGTAGAATACTAAGATATGCTGATGACTTGATGAGATGAACTCATTGAAGATACAAAGAGGAAGTGTTTAAGATAGAAATAACACTTCAAGATGTTTGGGATTGGGTATGATCTCATGGCTTGGCTGAAAGAGGCTGACTACATTGTAGCATGTTCAACCTATATGATGTTGATATGTATTCTGAAAACAAAAGTTGCATCAAGCTATCATAGAACCAGGTGTTTAATAAAGTATGAGATATGGTGCGGAGAGGAGAGGTGAAGCTCCAGTATGTTCCTATAGAGGAACAAATTGTTGATGTGTTGAATAAGCCTCTATCTTGTGTAAAGTTTGAACACTTTCAAGAAAATATCGGTTTAGTTCGAAAGGACCTCCCTGGAAAGAGGGAGTGGCAATAAGAGAATGAGATGGCAATGGTAATCTAGTACTGAAAAGTCCAGTCAAGTTTTCTAGTATGCTGGATGTACAAGAAAATAGTGATGAGCCCCACTAGTGTAGTCACTGTATAGAGATCCTGGTCATATCTTTATGGGTAGATCCCAATATGGTTGGTGACATAACCAAGGGCAGATCCCAATATGGATGGTTGTATCACTAAGGGTATATCCCAACATTGTTGGTGGCATCCTCACAAGGAATATCCCAGGAAGGTTGGTTGTATCTTCAAATAGGAATATCCCAACAAAATATGGCCCTAGAAATGATAGTACTCTCTTCTAGAGAGTGGTCCGACATTCACTTGTATGATGGTCCCGTGGACAAGAAAACTCTCTTGTGGAGAGTGGTCCTAGCTCTTACCGACTAAGGATGGTCCTACAGACAATAGTACTCTCCTCTGGGAGTGATCCTGCATTCACTTGTGGGATTCTCTTGTAGACAAGAACACTCTCTTTTGTTCAGAATGGTCCTATCCTTTACATGTTGAGGATGGTATTGCAGATGATAGTACTCTCCTGTGAAGAGTGATCCAATATTCACTCGTAGGATGGTTCCATAGACAAGAACACTCTCTTGAGAGTGGTCATAGCACTGACAAGTTGATCATGGTATACGATGAAAATACTCTCATATGTAGAGTGGTCATGCATTCAGTTGTAGACAATGGTATCCTCTTTCATGATGGTTCTGAATGTTATATTTTTATTATTTAAGCAATATGATCTTAGGATCTTATCTAAGAGAATAAAATGCATAACAATAAACACAAGAGACAAGAGACACAAAGAATTTTCCATGGGGAAACCATAAGGGACAAAACCCCATAACTTCCTTAGAGATAGAATGAGCCCCAATGGCAGTAGTAAAACCAAAAAATAGAAAAGATGATCTCCACGATTGTTCTCTCTCTCTCTCACTTGAGAGATCTTCTCCTCTCTCACTCATGCGCCCCAATGAGTGAGTGTGTCTATGATAAATAGAGAGGCTCACTCTCTATTTATACTCTTTCATTCACTTAATGTCCACTTCAACATGTCGGCCCCACTTAACAATTACTTACTAGGGCCGACATCTCTAGGAAAGTCTAATAACTTGAATTCCCTACAACTGTGGGGACTTTTCCCTCCGATCAACAAGGAGGGTTAACCTTGACACAATTGTGGGGACTATTCCCCCCAATTACAATGGAGGGTTAACCTCAATGACTTTACATGACTTGTTTACATTATTGAATATCCCAATTAGAACATCGGGGCATGACATGACTCAATTAAATTATAGATACTTACCAGAATAAACATCGGGGTACAATACATAAGATATACAAGTGAATACATTCCGAAGTTACAAATACATCAACACTCCCTCTTAACTAGGACTGTATTCTCTCAACAAAATTTATCAACACAAGTCTTCTTCTCTGTATCATCTAGATCATCATCAATTCATCTTCATCTTCAAGTCATCTTCATTTTCAAGTCATCTTCATCATCAAGTCATCTTCATCAAGTTTGGATCATCACTGGATCTGGATCATCACTAGATCATCATCGAGTCTGGATCATCACTTGATCATCATTAAAACTAGATCATCATCATCATCACTGCTTCTCCTATCTCAATCAAATGGTGCTATCTCTTCATTCTTCTCGTCACAGGAAGTTCTACCTATCCAAACCCTTTTCATGCTAGTTATAGGCCTATTCTCCAGGTAGTTCTTCATCTTCGTCAACACTTATCTCTGACCCAGTCAGAAAGGCCCGCCCAACACCTATATCTAACCATGGGATGAACACATCAACCATGTCAGAAAGGCACACCCAACACTCACATCTGACCATGGGATGAACACATCAACCATGTCAGAAAGGCCCAACACTTATATCTTACCATGGGATGAGCACATCAACCATTTGAGAAGGGCTCAACACTTATATCTTACCATGGGGTGAACACATCAACCATGTAATAAGGGATCGACACTTATATCTGACTATGGGATGAACACATCAACCATATCACAAGGGTTCAGCACTTATATATGACCATGGGATGAACACATCAACCATGTCATAAGGGCTCTGTACTTATATCTGATCATGAGAGATGAACACATCCCATAGTCATATCAGAATGGCTCTCATCTCTAGGTTAAGTGTCAGTCCCATACTGAACCAAATTCCTGGTAACTGACCAGGTGCCTCCATTCTCCCAGAGAATGGCCTCAGTACTAAGCTGATCTTTAGTCCCAGACTGAATCAATTTCCTGGTAACTGACCGGGTTCCTCCATTCTCCTAGAGAATGGCCTCTCAGCACTAAGCTGAGCTTTAGTCCCAGACTAAATCAATTTCCTGGTAACTGACCAGGTGCCTCCATTCTCCTAGAGAATGGCCTTCAGCACTTATATCTGATCATGTGAGATGAACACATCCCGTAGTCACATTAGAATGGATCAACACTTCTATCTGATCATGTGAGATGAACACATCCCATAGTCAGATCAGAATGGCTCAAGACTTATATCTGACCATGGGACGAACACATCAACCATGTCAGAAAGGCTCACGGACTCATCACTTCCCCTTGGAAGGATCCTCGATCTGGAGAACACCAAGCTTCTCCTTGAAGTACTCAAACTTCACTCTGGTCATTTCTAGCATAGAATCACATCAGGGATGATTACGTCCAAGGATAAACCATAAGATTTTCCAAGACATATTACATCTGAGGACAACCTACAGGACTGATTACGTCTGAGAAACCTACGAGCTTCGCTAGGATTTATGCTCAGACAACCTATCTCATCAGATATGCTAGAACTCCCTCTTTCGAGAGATCTCAATCTAGATCACATACTGGAGCTTCACTGCTTCTCTCTCCCAAGTAGCAAGTGACATCATATTTTTCCTCAGCTGTACTCAGCACCATGCATGACTCCATCATGCCAAACCAAGAGATCACACATGATCTCATACTAAAGCAACATCCCGAAGTGATCTTCTTATCAATGGAACTACCTACCCAATACGAATCCACATAACCCTCCAGGTTAATCTTCTAATTTACTTCATACTTGAGCCCATAATCAACTGTACCCTTTGGGTACCTCACTGCATGCTTTGAAACCATCAGGTGAACATGTCTCAATGTTTACACAACAAAGCACATATATGATCTTGTATTCGTCAGGCACATCAAGGAACAAATCATTTGACGATACATCATGGCATCAACTGAATTTGATGAAGCAACAATCAATAGCTTCAGGTCCGATGCAATAGGTCTGGTCATGGCCTTACATTCCATCATCCTAAACTTCCTCAGGATCTATACTGCATACTTCCCTTGTCCCAGGAATATTCCATCCACATTCTTCCCACCTCCATGCATATAAAGTAGTGCATCATATACAAGTCCTTCATCTTGAACTCGGCAGCAAGTCTCCTTCTTGCAACTTTAATGAGTTCCTGTTTTCTGTCAGGAACAAGTCATCGACATATAACAGGAGCATCACTGGTCTTTCTCCTTCAACCTTGAAGCAAAGGTTGGAATCCACTTTATTCTTAGTAAATCCTAGAGTCATTAGTAAGCTATCCATCCTATCATACCATGTCGAACCTCAGGATCTTCTACAGTCACTCCCTCTTAAGTGGAGCATCATTCTCCCTCTGGATTTCATACTTTATGCATTGGAACATTTTGTACTGGAGTGATAAGTAGCTTCCTCTGCTACTAATATTCTATGTATCCATCTAGGTTCACTGAATACCAAGATCCTCTATCTTGAACTTTTTCAAAAGTTATTCTCGCACACATCTATGAGCTTGTCATTTTCTATAGGCTTTCATCTTCAACCTGTATCAAAGGTTAATATCTTCATCAATATTGGTGATATTCAAGCTCCTCATATATATGTTATCCCATGGATGTCTTCTGAGCTCGTACAAGTCCTTCCTCCATTTTCACACATGATTCTACATGTCATGTGCCTCAACTCCCACTGGCTGAAAATGTCTCTTCATAGTCTATTCCTTCTTTCTATGAGAAGCCTCGTGCTATGAATCCTGCCTTGTATCCCATGATGTTGCTATCTATTGCATGCTAGATTTGTAGATCCATATGGAAGATACTATGGAATTCCCTCTAGGTCTTGGTGCCGCATCCTAGACATCATTCTTCTTGAATTGGTCTTCCCTATCTTCTTGGCTACTTCTTCATAGCTGGAAGGTTCTGCATCAATGATGTCACTGCATTCTACATATTATTCTTTGTCTTGAACTTTCTTCACTTGTTCTCTGGATTTCATACTTTATGCATTGGAACATTCTGTACTGAAGTGATAAGTAGCTTCCTCTGCTAATAATATTCTATGTATCCATCTAGGGTCACTAAATACCAAGATCCTCTATCTTGAACTTTTTCAAAAGTTATTCTCACACACATCTGTGAGCTTGTCATCCTCTATAGGCTTTCATCTTCAACATGTATCAAAGGTTAATATATTCATTAGTCTTGGTGATATTCAAGCTCCTCATGTATATGTGTTAGTAGTATATTGCATAACAAAACAATATCATGAAATGACAATTGAATACTTATCTTTATTTGTTTCGTGGTTAGACTCCTTCTTGAGCCTCATCATCTTCTTCATTAATAACAACATCATTTCTTATCCAAATGATAAGATCGATAAGAGGTTCTTCAATAGTTGAGTCCTTCATATTCCTTATCGCTTGAGGGATCTTCTTTGGATGGTGAGAGCTTCATCTTCAGTTGCTTCCATCTTCTTTTCTCTTATTAAGAGTTGAGTTTATTCTTATGTGTGCTCTTCCCAGAGTCTGCTGAAAGTAATCAGTTTCTTCTGGAACACATTCCTTGGATGAATGAATCCCATGATCCTAGGAGGCCATTCAAGGTGGTTATCACAACTTCTGCATTCTCCACTTCTTCTCCTATCGCTTCAAGTTGTTCTTTGATTTTTAAAGTATGATTGTATGGTTTCTTCATTCTGGATCTTCACATTATTCAACTGTTTTCTCAAAGTCATCTTCCAATTTATGTTCTTCCCTTCAAATAGCTTGTTCAAGGAATCAAACATCTCTTTAGGTGTCTTTAGGGAAGAAACTTGTTGTATAAGGTGATCCTCTATTGAATCAGCAATGATATTCTTGGCCTTGACCAAGTTCTTCTTGAGTAAGGATTTAGCCTCATCTCCCACTGGAATTGGAACCTCTCTACTTATGTGGGTGTCCAATTCATTTACTTCAAGAACTAGTGAGATCCTATACTTCCATGATTGGAATTTGTCAGCCTAACCAAGATTTTCATCAAGCTGGTGTGATTAGTCATATTGAAATGAGAACCTCAATTGTAAATAGCAAAAGATTAGATCTTACCGATTTGAGGTGTCCATCCTGGTTCCAGAGCTTGCTGATCTAGGGTTTGTCAGAGAAACCCTAATTTTCAAAACTTAGAATATTTAAAATATGATTAGATAGAAATATATACCTATTCAAGGTGAGCTACCCAATGGACTCCTTTTCTGAAAACAATGGAGGGAAGCTCCCAAAACAGGAAGCCCTAGTCTACCAATTTCTTCTGCATAAATGTCTGATACTGCTTCTGCAGTATGTCTGAAAGTACTTCTTGTCTATCTCTAAAATTTCATACTGAGGTATCCTCATCTATATTTGTTCCAACTCCATAGGTTTCCTTCGAATGGGTTTCACCAATTGGGACTTATGAGCATTTTCCCAAGGTGACTTGTTTCAGGACTGTTCAGCATATCGAAGTTGTACAGACTGCCACGTGTCACTGTTTCATCTTCTGGGTCTGAAAATTTGACCACCGAAAGTAAATTCTGTGACATTTTTGGAACATCCTCATAAATTTTATTTGGACCTTCATAGCCCGAGATATAGCAATTTTCCCCAAGTTTCCTGTTTGGGAAGGAATCCTAGGAGAGGTTGGAACCCTAACTCGGAGAAATCGTATCTCCTAGAATGTAGCGAATCTGAGGATAAAACTTGGAAACAATGTACATAATGAATTTATATTAGACTTGTAAAAGTTTTGGCCTATGAAACTTCTTTAATCCCGAGATATAATGAATGTACCAAAACTTATCAGGTTCAGTATTTTGGGGTTTTTTAGGTCGTGGGTCAAACTAGGGTTTGACTTTCCCAAAGTTTCACCAAACCAAAAATATCAATCGAGGTCTCTAAAATTTGATTTTGATGAGGAGAGAAATACTATGTCTCGCTCACTCAAAAATTCCTCTTCCGCGAAAAGCCCTAATTTCCTGCACCAAAAATTGAAAATGCTTGGAATCAAATTTTTCTTTGACAAAAAGATGCGCCCTTCAATGGAGAGTCATCCTAGCATACTTTTACTAATGGATTGTGGAGAGAGACCCAAAAATTAAGAATCCCTAGCTTCTGTAGTTGCACAATGTCTTCTTCTCAGGTTAGCTCTGATACCATGTTATATTTTTACCATTTAAGCAATATGATCTTAGGATCTTATCTAAGAGAATAACATGCATAGCAATAAACAAAAGAGACAAGAGACACAGAATTTTCCTCGGGTAAACCATAAACGAGAAAACCCCGCAACTTCCTCGGAGATAGGATGAGCACCAATGGCAGCAGTAAAACCCAAATATAGAAAAGATGATCTCCACAATTGTTCTCTCTCTCTCACTTGAGAGAGCTTCTCCTCTCTCAATCATGCGCCCCAATGAGTGAGTGTGTGTGTGATAAAAAGAGAGGTTCACTCTCTATTTATATTCTTTCATTCACTTAATGTCCACTTCAACATGTATACCCCACTTAACAATTACTTACTAGGTCCGACATCTCTAGGAGAGTCTAATAACCCTAGTTCCCTACAACTGTCGGGAATTTGCCCTCCGATCAACAAGGAGGGTTAACCTTAACACAATTGTGGGGACTATTGCCCAACTTACAATGGAGGGTTAACCTCAATGACTTTACATGACTTGTTTACATTATTGAATCTCTCGACCGGAACATCGGGGCATGACATGACTCAATTACATTATAGATACTTCCCGGAATAAACATCGGGGTATAATACATAAGATATATAAGTGAATATATTTCGAAGTTAGAAATACATCAACACCATAGACACGAACACTATCTTAAGACTGGTCCTAGAACTGAGAGGATAAGGATGGTCTACGATGATAGTATGCTCATATGTCAAGTGGTCTTGCATTTAGTTGCAAATGATATATACATTTAATTGCAGATAATATTATCCTCTCCGAGGATGGTTCCGTGGACAAGAATTCTCTCTTAAGAGTGGTCCTAGCACTGACAGGCTAAGTATGGTCTACGATGATAGTACTCTCTTATGGAGAGTGGTCCTACATTCATTTGTGGATGAGTTCCTACATTCAGTTGAAAATGATGATTTTCCAACATTTCGTTATGTTGTGGGTCATTTAGCTCAGTATTTATATACTGATAGTGCAAGTGAGGATCGATATGATGGAAAATATGATGATGATTGAGATGATTCAAGAGATGATGCTAGAGATGATGGAAGACATTATGATGCTCGATATGATGCCAAAGATGATGTTTGAGATGATTCCAGATATGAATATGGTTTAGATGATTCCAGTGATGATGATGCTCGAGATGATTCTAGAGATGATACCAAACATGATGATGTTTGAGAAAATACGAGATGATAGAGATGTCTATAATGATGATGTTCCATGGATGATGATGATGACGTTGATGTAATTGTGAAAAATTCCTATGACATATAGATTCACCAGTCAGTTGTATAGATGTATTGTTGTAGAATACCTTCCTTATTAAGAGGGAGTGTTAAAGAAACGTAAATGCAGAAGATATTCTATTTTGTATTGTTATTCGTATTACCCTTTTACATAGATGTTGTTCCTATGATTATTGATGTCATTGATGTAATTGTTTAGGTAAAGTATTGAGGTAAAACCTTCATTGTAAGTCAGTTCAATAGTACCCACAAAAGTATTATTAAAATGTATTTTTGAGTCTCCCCATGAAATTCGGCCCTGATTGGGATGATAGGTCGACCCAATTGGGTTATTTCTCCACTGATAAGTATAAATAGGAGAGACACCTCCCTCATTTGGACAAGCAAAAAAATAATCATAACTCAACAGTTGCGCTAGAGAGAGAAAGAGCAGCCCATCTCAGAGAGAGGAAGCAGGCCATGATTATTCTTGGGGTCTTATAAGTCTTATTATTTAGGTCTTACATTGTACTTGGTTGAATTATATATCAAGGAATTTTTGGTGATTTTTCTTCCCCATTAGGGTTTCCCAGGATAAATATTTGTGTTCTTTTGTGTGGTTGTTCTTGTCTTTCTTGTAGTGATCCTTTCGTATATGGTTATGATGTTATGAGGCCAAATGTCATTACATCTTCTATAACCATTAAAAACTTAACAATTTTCAGAGAGTTGAAGTTGGATGTGCATAGCGCTATGATTGGTATCATTAGTCTTTTGTCTGACTACCCAACAACTATTCGGTCTAAGCCTTCCGGTAGGATTGGGTGTGCTCATGAGTTTTTTTTAGCAACTGAATTTTTTATGGAGAGGAGGTAAATGGTGTCAGTGATGATGGTGTTATTTTATATATTACCAAGACACATTACTTTCACCTGAAGATTGGTTGTTGAAAAAGAATGAACACCAGAGCAAAACTACTTGCACTCTGGGCTCTCTTTATGTGGGAAATGGCATGGGTTAGCCGGAACTGGTGGTATTTGGCGATTAAAAAATCATCATTTATTTGATGAACGATGTGGCTTCTTTGAGGTTACTTGAATTGGAGAACTGGTGCATCAGAACTAAACTTCTCAAGGACACTTTTATCTCCATCAGATGTAACCATTTATATACGAAACACAATCATGTTGTTGACAATTTCTCCAAAGAAGCATTACATCTTCCCACTGGACATCTCAATCTAACAAAGTTTTTTGCAGGGTACATCATCTTTGCAGATACTTTCAAGATTTTTGTGTAATATTTCTTCTAGCTTGTTGAACACATTATCTAGATTCCACAGTTTTAGGATATTATTTAGCATTGTGTTTATTTAGACGAAAGTTTTTTGTCTGTTAGTTTTTGGACTAATGGAAGGATTTTTGTAGCTACTAGTTGTAGACAAACACTTGACTGGAATGGTGCTTTTTTGGGGATATTTCTGCAAATTTGGACTGGCACTATATTAGAATGTACAAGGTTCCTTTGATTTTCTAAAAAACAAGGAATGATCTTTTTCTTCTTGAAAAAATAACTAACTCCTTTCTTTCCATCCATATCGTTGACTTTTAGGTGCTGAAGTTCTTTCCCAAATGTATTTGAAATTAAGGTTACTATCAATGCATGGTTGAAAATGATGGCATCACTCTTTTATTTTTTTATTCATTGGAGTAGGAAGAATAGAACTTTTAATTGGATTGATTTTTCATTTTACATTTACAAAATATTTATTTATTTATGTGTTTGTTTTTTTTTTTAATTTAGTTAGGATTGTCTACATATCATCTAAAAAAAATAATTCTAAGTCATTGAACAGAGAAAAACAAGTAAGGGAGGACTAACAAACATTGCACAAGAAATTTCATTTGAGTGCTATGAACCTATATATATAATAAGCACAAACTAATAATAATAATAATAATAATAGAAGATGTGAGTTTTTGTGAAGAGTCATCAATGTGCCCTTTAGGGGTTATATTTACCGGTTTTTTTATTTGTAATCTCATCGTATCTTATTTTATACATTTAATATATATTTGTCATTTATAGATTAAAACATGTTCTACTAAGATTGGATATTAAGAAATTGATTACTGTTTGTATTTGGGAAACAAATTATGCTCATCTCATTGGTATTAGAGCTTCATCATGATTTGGCCTTTGGCCAATACATTTTAGAGGTTCTTTGATCTGAGTCTTTGACAACTAAATAGGAATTTGGACAAGTTCATAAATTTTGTTGAATGATAAATTTAATCCAAATTTGTAAGGAAAACTAATGGAAAATAACATTAAGATATGATAATAACATATCCTAAAACAACATTAGCTACCTAGAATTAAAATTCAAGATCCATAGCTTCGTCATCTAGTAAAATTGTTGTTCCTGTGTTGAAGTGCAATTCTAAAAAGTATCGAGGTATGTTTTGAGATGACATATGTTATATATGTAACTATACTGAAGGTATTAAAAAAGTTGGGAATAACACATGAATCAGGAGTATGATATCAAAAGAGATCCAATAATAAAAAAAATTGTGGGTATCATCATTTTATCCCATTCTTTGCATTTGTTGTTTCCGTCACCATTGTGGCAGTTGTTGGTAGTAATTATTTCTCCAACCCCTATATTAAAGAAATCAAATCAAGTCAACATAGTTAATGTTTTTCACTGGCAGGGCTTGAGGTCCAATTAGTCACACCGAAATCGAGATTAGTTTAGTCAGTCAGGTGTTCCATGCATGCATTGAAGATGTTCTATAGGTTGAAGTAAAGGAACCACTATTATTCTTGTTCAATATTTAAGCTTACATCCACCATAGTGAACGCCACAATTTGCATATGCATCAGTCCATCAAATGAACTAATGAAAATTTTGGTAAACACAATTTTGTGGCAGAGTCTACAGTCTTGACAAAATTACCCCAAAAACAAATCAAAAGATGACACATGGAAGAAGTAGAGGGGGCATAATAGTGATCAAAGCGAAATTGAATGAAAGTGCTCTTGAGAAGCCTTAGTAGGTTTAGTTTGACAACATATCAAATCTTGACAAATAGTAGTAGTTGAGTGATTGTTAGAAAGCTCAAACCTTCAAAGTTGCATGAAGGTGTTATCGAAGGAAACATCCATAGGAAAGACCCCCTAGGGCACATGTGAATTGGAGTTTGTATTTTGGGGAATGCACTACGAAAAAATGTATGGAAGGTCGATGGGTTAAGACCAATAATCAATCAGATTGCATCTCAATGTTGGTTGTTAAGAAAAGGACAATATGAAATACCCGATGGTTGGATCCTGATCGTTGATGATAAGATAGTTTTAATGATCCAATAGTGTTTAGGAGTTTTTTTTTATAGTGATTTAGTCACTAGTTTTTAAATTAGTTTTGGCTTGATGGAAATTCTAGTCATTGAAAAAATATCAATTATGTATAAATATGTAATTTTCTCTTATCAATATAGATAGGAATAGAAGAACATAGCAAGGTTTCTTCTACTGTGTCTCTATGCGTAATTGTTTTTGTGCATTGGTGTGTTTGTAAACTCACTTGTGTTCAAAAATTGGTATCAAATAAAATATAATGGTGTCGACCTAGTATCCGTCACATATATTTTGTGTTGATTAAACCAATAGAGTTGAAGTGAGAGTCGAGTTATCCATTAGAATAATTGTTTGCGAACAAGATATGAAATATTCACACAAAGGGATATCTCCCTACAATAACATATATCAATGATGTAGATAATGAATATGTAGAAAAACTGGAAGAGGAAGAAACCTCTAAGGAAACACGCAAAAAACAAGGCAAGCTAAATTAACATTCTGGAGAAGAACTCAATCCCAATAAATGACTTGAGAGACCATCAAACAATCACAAAAAGGTCTAGTTTCCTTTAGAATCAAAAGATATTTGTGAAACTAGAAATAAAACTCCTCAAAAATAAAAAGAGAGGGATGAAGTTAATCTTGAGAGATAGCTAGTTCATGCCCTAGATGAAGTCAAGAATCTATAAAAAAAATGCATTGCTACAAGATCTACTAAAAGAATAAAAAATGAAAACATGAAGATTATAAAGAGGCTATTGTCCATCTAAGAATTCAAGTGGAAGAAGAAATACAAATAGAATAAAGTCAGATAAGTAAAATTCAAAATAAGAAGGAGATTTTCCAAAAGAAATGGCTTGATATCCTTTCAGTAAATGAAAAGTTGGATAAGAGAATTTCCTAGTTGGAGACAACATAAAAATTTGTGAAAGGCATCATGATGTTAGATAACATCCTTAGTCACAAATATCACCACATGACAATATTGGTCTTGGGGTTTAATAACAATCAAAACATTCTTAAAGAAATCTCCAATTCATTTTAGGAGAAGGTTGAAGTAAAGACAACTTGAGTACAACACTCTACCATGGGAGAAAAATGTAATTATCCAAGGAATGATAGAAGATGCATCATATAATAAGATACAAAAATTATTTTCTTGGTTATTGTTTCTCTTGTAATAACTTTGGACGCAAAGCATTGGAATGTGAATATTATTGTAGTAAGAAGTCAAATAATATAGTGAAATGATTAAGATGCAAAAATTATGGGAATACTATAAAGTATTATCATAAATAAAATTCCCATATAATGCAAAAAGTTAAACTAGTAAGGCATGGGTGAAGAAAAGTGGCATCGCACTGCTTCAAAAGCATCCACACCCTAAAAATGGGTACTAAAATATTCACATTCACATTTTCATGAAGTTATCAACGATAGCTCTCAAATAGCAAGAAATTGTTCCAGATCTTGGTAAATTCTAGAATTTTGTATGAGGGTCATTGACTTCAAAAACAATATTTAGTGTTGATGTATTTGTAAATTTGGAATGTATTCATCCACATTTCTTATGTATTGTAACCCGATGTTTATTTCGAGATGTATTTGAGTCATGTCATGCCTTGATTTTCTGATCGGGAAGTTTCTATAATGTGAAAGTCATGTCAAGTCATTGTAGGAAATCCTCCTATTTGTCAAGGGTTAAAGTCCCCACAGTTATGGTGCCCTAGGGTTATTATACTATCCTAGTGAAGTCGACCCTAGGTGATTCATTGTAATTCTGGGCAATAGTCCCCACCATTTAAGTCAAGGTTAACCCTCCTTGTTGAGCAGAGGGCAAAGTCCCCACAAGTTGTGGGGCACTAGGGTTATTAGACACTCTAAGAGATGTCGACTCTAGTAAGTAATTGTTAAGAGAGGCTGACATGTTGGAGTGCACTTAAAGTGAATGAAAGAATATAAATAGAGAGTGATCCTCTCTATTTATCTCACTCACAACACACACACTCACTCATTGGGGTGCATGAGTGAGAGAGGAGAATCTCTCTCAGTGAGAGAGAGAGAGAGAGAGAGACAGAAGCTGTGGAGATCATCTTACTGTTTTGGGATTTTCTAATTTGGTGTTGATTCTATCTCTGAGGAAGTTGCAGGGTTTTCTCCTTTATGGTTTCCTCGAGGAAAATTCTTTGTGTCTCTTGTCTCTTGTGTTTTATTAGTGTGCATGTTATTCTCTTAGTTAAATATCCTAAGATCATAATGCTAGCTTAAATGATAAAAATATAACATGGTATCAGAGCTAACCTGAGAAGAATACATTGTGCAGCTATAGAATCTAGGGCTCCTTAATTTTTGGGTATCTCTCCACAATCCATCAGCAAAAGTATGCTAGGATGACTCTCCATTGAAGGGCGCATCTTTCTGTCGAAGATGAATTCGATTCCGAGCATTTTCATTTTTTGGTGCGAAAATTAGGGCATATTACAAAAGAGGAAATTTTGAGTGAGCCTAGCATAGGATTAATCTCCTCATCAAAACCGAAGTTTAGAGACCTGGATCAATATTTTTGGTTGGGTGAAACTCTAGGAAAGTCAAACCCTAATTTGACCCTGTGCTGGAAAAACCCTAAAATACTAAAACTGCTAAGTTTTGGTACATTCACTATATACCAAAATTGGCGATGTATCAAGAGCTGAAAATTGCAGAGGTCGAAGATGAAATCATGATTTACCCTGTGTCCTAAATTTGGCCTCTGATTCACTATATTCTGGGAGATATGATCCCTCTAAGTTAGGGTTCCAACCTCTTCCATAATTTATCTCTAAACAGGACACTTGGGGAGAATTGCTATATCTTGGGCTACAGATGTCCAAATTAAATTCCTGAAGATGTTCCAAAAAGGGAACGAATTGTAATTTCTGTGGTATGAGTTTTAGACTCAGAATATGGACAAGTGACACGTGGAAGTCCTTACAACTTCGATGTTATGAATAGTCCTTTAACAGCTCACCTTGGGAAAATGATCATACGTCCCAATTGGTGAAACCAATCCTAATGAAAACTATGCTTTTGGATTAGGGACATGCAATGTTACCTCAATGATAAATTTCAGAAATAGAGGAGCAATAATTTCAGAGATAGCAGAGAAACAGTGACAGGCATTTCTGCAGAAGAAATTGGAAAACTATGGCTTCCTCTTCCAAGAGCTTCCCTCCACTCTTTTTAGAAAAGGAGTACATTGGACAGCTCCATTTGAAGAGATATATATTTCTATCCAATAATATATGAAAGATTCCAAGTTTTGAAAATTAGGGTTTCCATAACAAACCCTAGATCAGCCAGCTCTGGAACCAGGTTGAAAACCTCAATTAATCGGTAAGATCTATTCTTTTGCTATTTTCATTTGAGGTTCTCATTTTAAAATGATCTATCACACCATCCTGATGACAAGCTTGGTGAAGTTGACAACTTCCGAGCTTGGAAGTATATGATCTCTCTGGAGAAAATGAATTGGACACCTACATGAGTAGAGAGATTCCAGTTCCAGAGGGAGATGAGGCTAGAAGCCTTACACAAGAATAATTTGGTCAAGGCCAAGAAGATCATTGTTGATTCAGTCATGAATCAACTTGTACTACAAGTGTCTTCCTTAAAGACACTAAATATGTTTGATTCCTTGAACAAGCTATTTGAAGGGAAGAACATAGATCGGAATATGACCTTAAGAAAACAGTTGAAGAATGTGAAGATCTAGCCTTGCAGAGACCATACAGTCATACTTTACTAGGGTCTCTCAAATCAAAGAACAACTTGAAGCGGTAAAAGAAGAAGTGAAGAATGCAGAAGTGGTGATAGACACCTTGAATGGCCTACCAGGATCATGGATTCATTCATTCGATGAATTACTTTCAACAGACTCTCGGAAGAAGAAGAAGCTCGACTCACATTAAGAGAAGAGAAGATGGGGAGCAACTGAAGATCAAGCTCTCACCATCGAAAGAAGATCCCTCAAGCAATGAGGAATAGGAAGGACTCAACTCTTGAAGAACCTCTTATCCATCCTAGAATTTGGATAAGAAACAATGCTATTCTGAATGAAGAAGATGATGAAGTTGAAGGATCAGGAAGGAGTCTACCTACGAAACAAATAAAGATAAGTATTCAATTGTCATTTCATGATATTGTTTTGTTGTGCATTTGTTTGTATTCAATTGATGTATTATGCATGATAGGATGTTTGCATTAACGACAATATACTACTAATATGCATGTGATGGGTAAGTAGCTCATATACAAATCTCCATTGCTACTTATCTAGAATGAAACCTCTTTGTTGACATATTGGATTAGTGCACAATCTCAATGTTGTCTTGGCAGAGATGGAAGGCATCTAGAAAGTTTCCATGAGATATGGATGGATGTTGTATTGGCTAAAATAATTGCATGATCATATAGTTATGCATAACAATTTTTCATTATGAATATACCTTATGAAATGTTTCTAACCATACAACTGCATTTGACTTGTAGGAAAGATCACATACATAATCGCCTACAAGAAAAGAAGGATGAGACTTGTTCCGAAGAACAAGTGACGACAGTTCAAAATGAAGAATAATGTGACGAATACAGTGACATCATTGATGCAGAACCTTCCAGCTATGAAGAAATAACCAAGAAGAAAGGGAAGATCAGTTCAAGAAGAATAATGTCTAGGATGCAGTATCGACACATGAAGAGAAGTTCGTAGTTCCATCATGCAGTAGATGGAAACATCATACAAGGCAAGATTCGTAGCACTAGGCCTCTCATGAAAAGAAGGAATAATCTACAAAGAGACACTTGCAGCCAGCTTGATGAAGATATTAACCTTTGCTACAAGGTTGAAGATGAAATTCTATACACTATATGGACACATAGAATATTAGTAGCATAGGAAGCTACTTGTCACTCTAGTACAGAATGCTTCAGTGCATAGAGTCCAGAAGATAGAGGGAGTATGATGCTCTACTTCAGAGGAAGTGACTGCAGAAGATCTTGAGGATTGACATGGTACGACAAGATGGATAGATTATTGATAACTCTAGGCTTTACTAAGAGTAAAGTGGATTCCAACCTTTGCTTCAAGGTTGAAGGTGGAAGACCAGTGATGCTCCTGTTATGTGTCAATGCACTATTTTCTAGGCATGGAGGTGTGGACAAAGGAAGTATGTAGTATAGATCCTGATGAGGTTCAGGATGATGGACTACATGACCACACCTATGGCATCGAACTTGAAGCTATTGAGTGTTGCTTCATCAGAGACAGTTGATGCCATGATGTATGGTCAAATGATTTGTTCCTTGATGTACCTGATGAATACAAGACCAGATATTTGCTTTGCTGTGAACACATTGAGACATGTTTACTTGATGGTTGCAAAGCATGTAGTAAGGTATCTGAAGGGTACAGTTAATTATGGGCTCAAGTATGAGGCGAATCAAAAGATTATGTGGATTCGCATTGAGCAGGTAGTTCCATCGATAGGAAGAGCACTTCAGGATGTTGCTTCAGTATGGGATTAGGTGTGATCTCTTGGTTTAGCAGGAAGAAATCCTGTGTGGCACTAAGTTCAGCTAAAGCAGAGTATGTCGCAGCTTGTTCAGCTAGCTGTGAGGCAGTATGGCTGAGAAAGCTACTATCTGATATATTTGATCTCCAGTTGGATGCTACTTGTATACATTGTGACAACCAGATTTGCGTGAAGTTGTCAAAGAATCCGGTGTTCCATGACAAGTCGAAGCATATCGAGATCAAGTATCACTATATCAGGAATATGGTGTAGACAGGAGTAGTGAAGCTCAAGTATGTTGTGATGGAGGAACCGATAGTTGATGTATTGATGAATCCATTGGCTAGGTTGAAGTTCAAGTAATTCAGGGAGAAGCTTGGTGTTCTCCAAATCGAGGTTTCCTCCAAGGGAAAGTTATGAGTCCCATATCCATTCTGACATGGTGAGAGGATTGGTTCCTTCCATGGTCAGATGTAAGGGCTGAGCCATTCTATCATGGTGAGAGGATTGGTTCCTTCCATGGTCAGATGTAAGGGCTGAGCCATTCTATCATGGTGAGAGGATTGGTTCCTTCCATGTCAGATATGAGTTCTGGCCATTCTGTCGAGTAGGACAGATGTAAGGGCAACTGCCATTCTGTCGAGTAGGACAGATGTAAGGGCAACTGCCATTCTGTCGAGTAGGACAGATGTAAGGGAAACTGCCATTCTGGGAATGGAGGCACCTAGTCAGTTACCAGGAAAACTCATTCTAGGACTGAGAAGCCATTTTGATGTGATAAGGGATGTGTTCCCACTTTATTAGATGTAAGGGATGAACCATTCTATCATGGCTAAAGGATTAAATTCCTCCCATGTCATATGTGAGTGTTGTCCATTCTGACGAGTAGGTCAGATGTAAGGGCAACTGCCATTCTGGGAATGGAGGCACCTGGTCAGTTACCAGGTAGCTCAATATGGGACTGGGGGCCATTCTGATGCGATGGTAGGATTAGTTCCTCCATGATCATATGTGAGTGCATGCCCTTTCTGATGCAGTGCTTCATGCATTGTCAGTTTGTAAGTGCAGAGCCCTTTCCGATGTGGTGCTTCATGCATGGTTGGTTTGTAAGTTTTGACACCTTTCCGATGCGGTGCTTCATGCATGGTCGATTTGTAAGTGCTGAGCCTTTTTGATGCAGTGCTTTCGAGCATGGTCGATTGTAAGTGTTGTGCCTTTCTGACAGGATGAGGTTGGATGTAAGTGCAGAGCCTTTCTGATGCGGTGTGCTTCCATATGGTCGGATATAAGTGCTGAGCCATTTTGGCATGATGTGTTTACACATGGCCAAATGTGAGTGCTGGGCCTTTTTGAGAAGATGAGGTCAGATGTGAGTGCTAGTTGTGCTTTTCTGAGAACATGAGGTTAGATGTAAGAGCTGGGTGGGCCATTTTGACTTAAGTGTCAGATATAAGCACCGATGAATACCTACATGAAGGGTAGGCCTACAGGATTGACTCTGGAGAACTTCATATGATGAGAAGAATCGAGATAGAACCATTATGAGATAGCATATGATGATGATCCAGTTCAAGTGATACAGATGTGTTGATCCAGACTTGATGACGATCCAGATCAAGTGACGATCCAGTTGTGATGATGATCTAGACTTGATAATGATCTAGATCAAATGATCCAAATGTGATGATCCAGACTTGATGACGATCCAGATGTGATGATGATCCATCTTCAGTGATGATCTAGATCAAGTAATGATCTAGAATTGATGATCCAGAAGTGATGATCCAGATCAAGTGATGATATGGACTTGATGATGATCCAGTGATGATGATCCAGATCCAGTGATAATGATCCATATCGAGTGATGATCCAGATCCAGATGAAGATGACTTGAAGATGAAGATGACGTGAAGATGATGATGACTTGAAGATGAACATGACTTGAAGATGAAGATGACTTGAAGATGAAGATGACGAGAACTTGACTATGATTTAGATGATACAGAGAAGAAGACTCGTGTTGATAAATTGTGTCGAGAGAATACCTTCCTAGTTAAGAGGGAGTGTTGATGTATTTGTAACTTCAGAATGTATTCATTCGTATTTCTTATGTATTGTAACCCGATGTTTATTCCGGGATGTATTTTAGTCATCTCATGCCCCAATGTTCCGATCGGGAAGTTTCTATAATGTGAAAGTCATGTCAAGTCATTGTGGGAAACCTTCCTATTTGTTAAGGGTTAAAGTCCCCATAGTTATGGGGCCCTAGGGTTATTATACTATCCTAGTGAAGTTGACCCTAGGTGAGTCATTGTAAGTCAAGGCAATATTCCCCACCATCTAAGTCAAGGTTAACCCTCCTTGTTGAGCAAAGGGAAAAGTACCCACAAGTTGTGGGGCACTAGGGTTATTAGACACTCCAAGAGATGTCGTCTCTAGTAAGTAATTGTTAAGTGAGTCCGACATGTTGGAGTGCACTTCAAGTGAACGAAAGAATATAAATAGAGAGTGAGCCTCTCTATTTATCTCACTCACAACACACACACTCACTCATTGGGGTGCATGAGTGAGAGAGGAGAATCTCTCTCAATGTGAGAGAGAGAGAGAGACAGAAGCTGTGGAGATCATCTTGCTGTTTTGGGCTTTTCTATTTTGGTGCTAATTCTATCTCTGAGGAAGTTGCGGGGTTTTCTACTTTATGGTTTCCATGAGGAAAATTCTTTGTCTCTCTTATCTCTTGTGTTTTATTGTTGTGCATGTTGTTCTCTCAGTTAAAGATCCTAAGATCATAATGCTAGCTTAAATGATAAAAATCTAACATTTAGGAATCATGAATTCAAGTACAAAATATGCAAAACAATAATGAAAATGAAAATTTGTAGTTAGAAAACATTTGTAAACTTCAATACAAGAATACATTTACATTCACTACATAACCAGAATTTGTATATTATTCAAATGAGGTATTGTTGCAAGAACAGAAGGTACACATATATTTAAAAGTCTACTAGAAATTGTTTTCGCAAAGGTCAAAATTCATATACAAGGGCATCTTTCCCATAAACTAAAACATAGATAGGAGTACATACATCAAAATTTTCCATGTTAATAGGACTATTAGTGTCTTTTGTCTACAAAATTTGAAATAATGTCATCCAGGGATTGCTAGATGAAATATAGAACTGAGGCATCCCTTTCCTTATCATGGGGGTCATCAAATCCATTCTTAACCAAATACCATAAATCTTCATAACGAAGAAACATTTCCATCTTAATAGACTAGACTTCAAAAATTTTACCAGTGAAAAATAAGGGTGATTCCAGATCCATGCTACAACCATTATCTTCAATTTATTCTTTATTATATTCTTGATGTATGGAATCCTGTTATTCATTTGGAACCTTACAAAATATTTCTATAGAATACCTTGATTCAACTCTTATGATTCTTCTCCTGATTTATTTGAGTCTTTTCTTATGACCCATATTACATTCAACACACTTTAGATTGACAACTTAAAGAGGTAAACTCATATGTCTTTATTTGTGTCTCCTCTTCCTCAATCATAGTTTCCAAATACATTTATATTATCCTTGTCTTCTCGTGACACTATAGGCTATGACCTTCTCAAATTCCATCCATCACTCCACTCACACATAGACCTATTATGCTCAACTCGATTATGAGGATTTTTGGAAATAACATGCAAGATAAACCACCATTGACTCAACTTTGGTAAATTATAGGACTTGTTTTCTAATAGCCAACATGATCACTGACTATTTCTCACTTGAAATGGAGACAGGCACCTACAACATAGATAAAAATGCAGCTTTCGTTAATCCAAAGAATTCCTTCTCTTTCAAACCAAAATTGAAGAATTAGCATGGTCACAATAGTGAGAATACTTTTCCTGGAGCTCAAATGTCTCAACAAAAAAGGCCCAACAACCTTTAGGCTTGTTCTCTTTAAGACTCGCAAATGTACAAATCTGCCTTGCTCACAACAAGAGTGATCTGCACAACAAATTGAATTTGCTTGCATATCCTTCACAAGGCTCTTGCAAACTCTCAACATTTGATTACACAACTCGAGAACAAACAAGCTCAATAGGATCATCACCAAAATAGCTATCTCAACATAGAACCAAAAATTACAACCCTTCAATACTACTGCCACCCAACAAAATATTGTTCAACTCCTAGAGATTACATCTCAAACAATTTTTACAATGGAGAAATCAACTCTCTCTTCAACTTTGTTGGTTGAATCAACACAAAATATGTCCGACAGAGACTATCTCAACACCATTAGATTTTCTCTGATACCAGTTGTTGGATATAGATGAGTTTATAATTGCACCAATACATAGAAAAAATAGACCTAAAGACACAAAAAAAGAAAAACTTGTTATGTTCATTTATTCCTATATATATTGATAGGAAAAAAATACATATTTATACATGAGTGATATTTTCTGAGTGACTAGAATTTCCATCAAGCCAAAACTGATACAAACGAATGACTAAATCGCCGTAAAACAAAACCTCCCAAACACTATTGGATTGTACAAATATCTTATCATCGACAATAGGATCTAGCCATCGGATATCACGTATTGACCTTTTCTCCTTAATGAATGATCATATGCAACTTGATTGGTTATTGGTCTTCAACCATCACCCTTTCAAAAACTACCTCTCACTGCACTCCCCAAAATGTAAACTCTGATTCGTATGTGTCCTAGGGAACTTTCCTATTGGGTTTTCCTCTAATGAAACCTTCACACAACTCTAATATCGAGGGTCTGATACACTATAGGAATTGCACTGTTGGTACTTCCCTCAAACACACTTGTTGTCACCTCCAATATGTGCACACCGATAACCACTCAAGTTCTACCACTTGTCATCACAGCAAGGATTCTCAATCAAGACTCCTCGAAAACACTTTTATTTATTTATCTAATGTGAGCATTTTGATGATCACTTAGCTATTACCACTTGTCAACATTTGCTACATTGCCAGACTAAATCTATTAATGCTTCTCCTGGGCAATTTAATTTACACTTCCTCTTTGAGCACGATGATTCCCACTCTACAACTACCATGTGTCATCTTATGATTCCTTTTTGGGGTAATTTTGTTAGGACAATAGACTCTGCCACAAACTTGATACTTAATAAAAATTTTGAATAGTCGAAGCTTCTGTTGATGGAATTTTGATGCATCTACAAATGGTGGTACTCAATACGGTGGATGTAAATTTAAATATTGAACAAGAAAAAACGGTGCCATTACTTCAACCTGTAGAACATCTTCAATGCAAGTATGGACTGTCTTACTGACTGAACTAATCTTTATTTTGATATGATTGGGAAGATGTTTAGCCCTGTTATTGCAAAATTTTAACTATGCCAACCTGACTCGATTTCTCTCATACAAGGTTTGGAGAAATAATTGCTCCCAACAACTTCCACAATGGTGATGATAACAACAAATGGATTGAATGATACATAATGATAACACTCACAACTTTTTATTACTAAGTTTGATTTAATAACATACTCCCAATTCATGTGCTATCCCCAAATTATTTTTAATAACTTCAATATGGTTACATATATAACTTCTATATCATTTCAAAACACATGAAGAGAATGATACATAATGATGACACTCACAACTTTTTGTTACTAGGTTTCATTTAATAACATACTCCCAATTCATGTGCTATTCCCAAATTCTTTTTAATAACTTTAATATGATTACATATATAACTTCTCTATCATTTCAAAACACATCATAATACTTTTCGGAACTACACTTATCAAATGGGAACAACAATTTGACCAGATGAGAAAGTTATGGCTCTTGAATTGTAATACGAGGTAGGTAAGGTTGTTTTAAAATCTATTATGGTCAAATCCCAATCGTATTTTCCTTTGATTTCCTTGTATTGGAGTAAATTTTTCTTTCAACAGAATTTATTAACTTGGTCAAAGGCCAATCTAGTGGCCAAAGACTTGGAAAAAAAAAACCTTTGAAAAAAATGGGTAAATGGGTAGCCTTAGGCTAGATGAGAGAAAGTCTGAAAAGCCAAAGTATTGAATACTGTTTGACTGGAATATAAATCAAAATCAGACAAACGATTCAACCGTTTTAAAGCATCCGGTAGGCACAATCATCGGCAATGATGACCCATAATCACTCTTAGGCTTATATTCCCCCGCATGTAATATATATATATATATAT
>LPNX010633210.1:318988-331874 GCA_001517045.1 Pseudotsuga menziesii
ACAAGGCTAAAAGGGTAGGCGACCCCTGGATAGGTACCCAATGTGGTATCAGGGACGTCTCGACCCTTGCTAAGTCACAAGTTTCTGGTATATCTAACTTGCGAGCTGTTGGATATATCCTTGGGAGGTTGTTGTTCCCATGGTCAAAATATATATATAAATATAAATAATATGACAAAAATCATTTTAGAGAAGACAAAAATCAAACTTACATAGAAAATGAGAAGATTTTATTCTTTAAAACGTAAAAAAATCATATTAAAGAGAGAAAAAAAATATCAAACTTACCTAGAAAATCTGAAGATCGTTTTCTAATGGTATATGATGTCTGCAAAAATAATGTATAGGAGATATGATATATGATTGTCTTTAGGAAATATTGTTTGTTAAACGAGATATACCAATCAATAAGGCCATTAGGCAACGTTGAACAAAAAAAAGTATGCACCGGTAGAAAAGCACGAAAGTCACAGGCATCATAACTAAAAGGAAAAATCGATTTTTAATAAAGCTACGGGGTGGTACTAGGTAGCAATGAAAGATTATTGACCCCTACGTGCAGTGGGGCAAGGTAAGAAAAGGTGTTCGTAATATATAATGAAGGGTTTACTTTTCTAAAGGGTTAAGATATCCATTAACTTTCCTCTCACATTAATATCCACAAGAAGGGTTTACTTTTCTTAATAATAAAATGCAACTTAAGAGTGCTTTCTACCATTGAATGTAATTAGAAGCCATAGTTGAGTTTTAAAGCTAGATCAAGGTTAGTACAATTTAACAAAAGTGATCTGATAGATAATTACTAAGTTGATTTCAATCTTTATAGGCGATAAATCCTAATCAAACATTATGATTAATATTTTCCAAAATAAATCATTATTACAATGTAATGTTTTTTTAATATATAATTCCTTCATAATCATAATCATAATCATAATAATAATAATTCTTAAATTAATTATTGACCTTTAATTAAGTAACTGTGAAATAAAATCATATATTTTTATATTTTATAACATAAATACATTTTAAACACTTTTTGTTTACTCATAACTTCCAACTTTTATCTTATTCTCCTTATAGAAGTGGGTGTTTCCCCCTCGAGAGCATTGTTATGACTATGTACTTGATGTTCAAGCATAACATAAATTACATGGGAAACGAGAGACTTTTTAAAATTGCTTTAAACTCAAATCAAAACCAACTACGCCTCAAGCGGTGTTGGTGTAAAGGTATTATGGTTTGGTTAAACCATTGGGGCATTAATGAAAACAACATTTTGCAGAACATTGACAATGTCAAAAATAGTATTACTTCTAAGATTAAAGATAAATTCTGGCGTGAGGAAAAATTAGTGGTTAAGAGAAAATTAAGATACTATAAGGAGGTCAAATTAATCCTAACTTGGAGGATCAAAAGTATCTCTCAGTAGTAACTAGCTCACAGAAGAAAATTAATATAGCGAAGATTAGAGCGAACCCTCATGAACTCCATAGCAAAACAAGGTGTTTGTCTATTCCTAAAACTCCATGGGTGAAAAGGGTTTTTCATCTGTATGATTCTATGAGCATTGAGGATGAAAATCACTTTCTCTTAGAGTGCCTTGCTTCTTGAATAATATTTTGGGATTTCATTGTAAATAATATTTCAGATATTAGTTAGTAAATTCTCGTTAATAATATTGTTATCTAATTGTAGATAATGGTTTTGGTTTCCTTTATATGTAATACTCTTCTACGAACTAATACATTCATTGATGAGGTTCTTCATGGCATGTGTCAGTGGTATAAGAGCAAGGGAAAAGAAGCATTGGTGAGAAATACTTGGTGAGAGAGAAGGAACCCGTTAAGGAGGAGCCCGCAAAGGAGCTATCACCAAGAAAGGATAATTTCTTAGTAAAGATTGTGGAAGAAAGACTGTACATAAAGCAGAGACTACACACAAATTGTTTTGGTAATTGTTTAGAAGAATCATTTTCTTATTTTTGAAGAAAAAAAAGGAAGAGAGTTGTTATTAATATTTGCGTGAAATGGTTTCTTTAAAATAATTATCAAATTTTTGGGAGTTCTCTTTAGAAAATAATAGATTTTATGCCACCATTTATATTTGGGTGCATTTTTTTTTAATTGAATTATTAAACCTTTGGGGAAATATTTTTAGAAGATAAAAATATTTTAAAGAACATCTGCGGAGAGGAAAAGAATATATCAGTAAATTTCAATGAATTATTTAATTTCAATTGTTGGAGTAATTATGTATGTTAAAGAAAATTATCATGAATGGTTTCGTATTTACTTAAAAATACCTTAATCTTTAATGATACGTGGGATGGAATTTATGAAAATGAGAATTTTGAAGATAAGAAAGATGGAGAAGCAACAGATGAAGTGGATAAAAGTGCACCAATACCACCTACTAATACCAAAGAGTTAGCATTATGGAAAATCAAGGACAACAAGGCTTATGCCTTGATCATTGCCTTTGTAAGTGAAGAAGTAAGTAGACATTTAGTTTCTAGCAAAAGTGCTCGGGAAGCATTAAAGAAACTAAAAGATTCGTATGATTCACATTCTGAGATTTTAATCATACAATTGTTAATGAAGTTATTTAACTTGGAATTAAAAGATAATGATCCAATGAAACTTGCTTCTGAAATTAGATCTATTTTTCATGATATTGATGCAACTTGTGTAAATGTCCACATTCAAATTACTGCATGTATTAAAGCTCTCTATCCTTCCTATACTTATTATCTGGAATCACTTCAATCTATTGGCCAAATGAAATCTATGACCTTTGAAAAACTTGTTGAGAAAATTGCAGAGAGAGATAAAGCATTTGGGAAGAAGGAGTGTAATCCCAATGAAGAAACTTTATGTCTTGCACATAAAGGACACAAATCAAAAGAAGAATTTGCAATGATGAATATAGAAGCAGAGGTCAAGGTAGAGGAAAAAGAGGACAGTACAGAGGAAGGAGGGGGATTTCTAATCAAGGAGAGAAACAATGTTGTAGATGTAGAAGAACTAGTCATACTTCCAATTATTTTAGAACTTCTTGGGAGAAAATTTTTAACAAGAAAGAGAAAATACAAGATAAAGGAAACGATAAATAATGTGCACATTATGTTGTTGCACATTGTAATCTTAGAATTGAATAAGCCTTTAGTAATTCATTTTCTTGGAATTCCATTTGGTTATTAGATACTAAAGCCACATGTCATATGACATTTAGAAAAGGCTTCTTTCAGAAATTCAGTGATCAAATTGATGGGGTAGTACATTTGGAAGATAAGTCTCAGTTAAAACCTTCAGGAATTAGATATGTTAGACTAAAATTATCAAAACTTACTGATTACATACTTTCACAATTGAAGAGAAATCTAATGTCTCTTGTGCAAATTAGACCACAAGATCACTCAATACATATGTTTGATGGTATCATTGAGATTAGAAGAGATTATGATAATGTTATTGTAATTACTAGAGTGGAAGATAAGATACTTTTACCGTTGAATGATAACTCATCCAATTCACATAATTCTACAAATTTGGATCAGTATAATAGTAATTTATCTTACACTGTTTGTTATGGCATGCTAGATTTTGTCATATTAATTATGATAGTCTCAAAATTATGAAAAAAAAGGAGTTCAAGGGCTTCCTACTATTCCAAGATAACTTTCCCAATGTGATGCTTGTATTTTAGGCAAGCACAATAAACAGCATTTTCATGATTCTACGTTTTGAGCTTCAAGAAATATTGGTCTTATTTTCTCATTTTTATGTGGGCCCATGCATGTTCCATCAACAAATAGTAACAAATATATAATGAATTTTATTGATGACTTTACAAGGATGTGCTATATTTATTTATTAAAATCAAAATCTCAATCCTTTGATACATTCAAAAATTTCCATTTATGGATTAAAATTGAAGCTCATCTCAATATTGGAACCCTTAGAACTGATAATGGTGGTGAATATACATCTCAATATTTTGAAAAATACTTGGAAGAGAATGGTATTAAACATCAAACCATTGTTCCTTATAATCCACAACAAAATGGTGTGATAGAACATATGAATAGGACACTGTTGACTATGGTAAGTTCAATGATGTTTTTTAAGAAAGTTAAGTTAATGTTTTGAGGGGAAGCAGTTCTTTTTTATGTCTACTTTAAGAATAGATTTCCTTATGTTGCAATAAAAAACAAAACACCTTATGATATGTTGCAAGGCCATCTTCTAGTTGTCAAGAATTTTAGAATATTTGTTTCAACATGTCATGATTTGATTCCTAGGCTACAAAGAAATAAATTGGGAGTAAGAAGTTGAAAGTGTATTGTTTTGGGATATTCTAATACTTCTAAAGCTTACAGATTGTATGATGAAGATAACAGGAAGTTTATTGTTTCTATAGATGTTATATTTATTGAATTTGAGAAAGATGCACTCACTATTGATAAACAACTTGCTGAGCTTGATATATTTCATTCTAAAAAATTCTATCATGAAATGGATAATGAACTTCCAAATTTTGAAGGGGGGATTCCTATTCTAAGTCAGTTTTTGGAATTTTCGTCTATAGCAGCAAGTTCTTCTAATGCACAAGTTCATGAAATAGAGGGTGAGATAGTTGATGATATGGTTAATGGAATGGATAAATTAAGTCTCATAAATAATGAATAACCTGCTATTGAAGAGGAAATAGAGAAAACAACACAACGACAAGTTTTTAGATTGATATAGACTAAGATTGTCACATTAGATTGTGAATTAAACTTTTATGCTTTTGATGAATCTGCATCTTTTCAAGAAGCAGTAATTAGTGATGTATGGAAAAGTGCAATGCAAAGAGAGTATGATTCTCTATAAAAAGTTGAACTTGGAGGTTGGTGGACCCTCCAATTGGAACAAAACCTATTGGATGCAAGTGGATATATAAGGACAAGTATAAAGAAGATGGCTCACTTGACAAACACAAAAACAGACTTGTAGAAAAAGGATATGCAAAAAAAGAAGGTGTTGATTACCATGAAAAATTTGCTCCTACAGCAAAATGGGGCACTATTCAAACTCTTTTTTCATTAGAGACACAAAAAGGATGGAAAATACATCATATGGATGTTAAAGCCTCCTTATTGAATGGAGACTTGAAAGAAGATGTTTATATCGATCAACCTGAAGGTTTTGCTATCAAAGGTCAAGAACAAAAGGTATGTAAATTGGTAAAATATTTGCATGGTTTGAGCCAAGCACCGCGAGCATGGTATGAAAAGTTAATTGAACATCTTCTCAAATTGAATTATAAACATTTCAATCTAGATGATGCAACTTTATTTTTCAAGAAAGTTGGAAGATCAGTTGTATATATAGTTGTCTATGTGGATGATTTTCTTATCACATGAAATGATGATGATTATATACCCTCTATTAAAAGAGAGTTGAAAAGGTATTTTGATATGACAGATTTTGGATTATTACATTATTATTTAGGAATTGATGTAGATAAAAAACCAAATCACATTTTTATTTCTTAGTAAAAATATGTTGGAGAGTTATTGAGTAAATTTACTATGGAGGATTGTAATCATGTTTCTACACAAATGGAGAAGAATCTAAAGCTTACTTAAAATGAAGGTAGCACATTTGAAGATCCAACAAAGTACATGAATCTTGTTGGAAGTTTAATTTATCTTACTACTACTCATCCTTACCTAAATTTTGTTGTAGGAATACATTTCAGGTTTATGCATCATTCCTGTGAAGGTCATTGGAATGCATCAAAGCAAGTGCTCAAATATTTAAAAGGAACTCAATCTTATGGCATCAAATATTCTAAAGTTTCATACTTTCATCTCACTGGTTATTTAGATTTTGATTTTGATGGAGAAAAAGAGCATGGAGTCTCTACTTCAGGTTATTTGATGAACCTTGGATTAACAACTATCACATGGAGATCACGAAAGCAATATGTTACTTCTGATTCTACAATTGAAGCCGAATATGTTACAGCAGCTCAAGCCACAAAAGAAATCATTTGGGTCCATAAAATACTTGAAGACTTGCAGGAGAAACACATGACTCCAACGTCTCTCTTTGTTGACAACTCTTCTACAATTCAATTGGCTAAGAATCCAAAATTCCACGATCAAACCAAACATATAAACACCAAATATCACTTGATTAGACATCATGTTGAGGCCAAAACCATTCATCTAACACATTATTCTACTTCAGAGCATATTGCAGATATCTTTACTAAAGCATTGGGCCATGAAAAGTTTGAAAATTTTAGAATGCAACTTAGCATGTCATATGTCCCTTCGGATTAAGGGGGGGATGTTGATTAATGCTTTGGTATTTCATTGTAAATAATATTTATGTTATTAGTTAGTAAATTCTCATTAATAATCTCGTTATCTAACTGTAGATAATGGTTCTGATTTCCTTTATATGTAATAATCTTCTACGAAGTAATAAATTCATTGATGAGGTACTTCACGGCCTGTGTCATTGATTACACCCGTGCATTATATCTGAGTTTCATAGTATTTGATACAATACAAAACTTTATAGCCTCCAAACTTGCCAAAACTATAGTGAACTTGGAAAGCTTTTTGCCAAGATTTTTGAGCAAAGAAACAATATTTTAAAGTAAACCAAGTATTTTACTTCTTAAGGTGAGATAGACCCAAATTGGTCCGAGTGGACGTTAATCATCATCATCAATAACAATATTATATACTTTACTCATAATTTTGTTATTAATTCAAACAACTCATGTATTTTAACCAACAATAAATTTTCAACCAATACAAAAACACCTACTCACCCTTAACATTCTCCACTCAAACCTCCACTCAAACATAACACAAATAAAATGCATTTTATTTTCTAATAAAATGCATTTTATATTTATATAGATATAGATGAAGTAGTTTTTGACTTACAAATGAACTTACATTTTGACCATGAAAATTTCCATAAATTTAATTTTAAAAAAATCATAAATTTAGTTTTTTTTTACTATAAACTTATTTTATCTTAGCTAATTTTAATCATAAATTTTTTCTAATCTTTTCTAGATTGTTAATTCCCTCCCTCCAACAAGTAAAGAAGCAAAGTTGACTCATCTCTTTGATCGATGATTCCTCCCTACAACTGTCAAGAAGGAGGAGTTGAATCTGCTCCTTGCTTGGTTGTTGGATGGAAGGGACCTATAAGGAAAATTTAAACCTAAAAATTTCACCAATACAGCTTACTTTTTAGTATGAGCTTACTTTTTAAGTTGAAATTTTTTTATTTTGGTCAAATTAAGTACATTTTTACATTGATGGAGCCGACAAGGATCGGGTAGTTGTCGATAGCCTGTAAGCACAATTGGTTGTCTTCTCCTCCGATTCATGTTTTGTTGGATTTTTTTGCATATTTTTCACAACTGCTGGGTAAAGTTTCTTCCCTCCGCATCCGGGTCTCGACCATCTTGGTTTTTAATGGTTTGTACATATCTGTTGTTGGATCTCTTTCCCATGGCAATAACAATAATAGTACTGTCAATATCATAGCTTTAAATACAAGATGAGGTTGCACAGCCTTGTCATGCAAATATTTATTTTCCTCTACGCATCTACCTTCTTTTCTTACCCAATGACCCATCATCTGCTCTCCCCAATTTATCATTCCATGGAGATGTCACATTGTTGATTTCAGTGAATGCTACAATGCTTGATCCTTATAATATACTAGAGAGTTGGAAACCCTCTAATTACACCACCCATTGTTCATGGACTTGCATCCAATGTGACCATATGGGTCGAGTAATGGCCCTTAATCTTGGAAAAATGGGTATTTCAGTCCCATTCCCTAACCAGGTCGTAAATATGCCAGCCCTACATGTGCTGAATATATTTCACAACATCCTCAATGGAAACCTCCCCTCCAACATATGAAAGTTGAGGAACCTAGAGTTCCTCGACTTCTATAACAACAATTTTTTCAGGGGAATTACTACCGGATTTGGGCTATCTCGTGAAGCTCAGGCATCTTGATCTCGGAGAAAATAAATTTTTGGGAAGCATTCCCCGTGGGTTTGGAAAGTTCAAAATTTGGAATCTCTTTACTTGGATGTAAACTGTTTGATTGGAAGAATACCCGAAAAGTTTGGAAATCTGGGGAACTTGACAATGCCTTATTTAGGAAACTATAATGTATTCGATCGAGGGATTCCCCAAAGATAGTGAATTTGAGAAATCTTGTACTTCTCCAATTGGCAAATTGTGGTCTTAGTGGTGCAATTCCTTCTCAGCTTGGTGATCTGAAAAATCTAAAAATAATGTATTTGTACTCCAATGACCTCACTAGCACTATTCCATCTTTCATTGGGGACTTGCCAAATTTTGAGACTTTGTCACTCGGGCAGAACAATTTCACAGGTCTCCTGCCTCAGTAACTTGGCAATAATGAAAAGCTACTGCAAGTGGATGTTTATGAAAACAAACTCACTGGTTCTATTATCACTCAAAGAAACTCCTCCAGGTTGCAGCTTGAGGATGCCTAGTAACTTAAATGTTTTTAATGTTTTTTTCTAAATGAATCAAGTCAGATGACTTACAAGACCTAATTCACTCAAGACATGCATAAAACGCAATCAACTAGATACGAATTCTAACTATCAATGTTCATAGGTTTGATAATAAGGTGGCTAAATGAAGAACTCACTATGTTGGAAGATTCATACAGCTATCTGGTATTCGACAAAAAGAATAAACTTGAATCAAATATTCAAGCACAAGTACAAAACATAAAAGATATGGAACCTGAACATATAATAGCAAAACAGATTATATTAAATGATGAATAACATGAGAAGCTTGATAAAAATAAGGTTCTAAAAGTCTCCGAAGTCGAACCCTTTTCTTCAACATAAATATTAGGTTTTATAGCCTTTAGAAAAATTATTTCTGATCCTCAAAAGTTGGATCTGATTTACTAAAAATAAATGAAATAACTATTTTTGCAAAATTAGGTCAAAAACACTAATTTAAGTGCTAACCTATCTATCTCTAACACTTGTTCACTCCTTGAACTCTTTGATAACTGTAGTGATTACTGAAGTAGAGCTATGACTTGTTATCTGATAGATAAGTCACGGTTTGTCAAAAGCAGGTAGGGTTTGTGACCCATTTCACCTTGATGGCACCCTCAAAACTGGAATAGACCCCTTCCATTGGTGCCTTTAATCAATTTTCAGCTTCTTAATTCATCCCTAAGGTGTTTATACCCATCATAATTGTATTTTTGTGGAAGCATGTCTTTTTGCACCTTTTTGTGATTTCAGTGGTTAAGGAAATGTGATTCTGGGCATGTCAGCTACCGAAAGCTCTGCTTTCGGTGGCTAATGAACAGTTGTTGCATTCGCCTAAGCCACCGAAAGCTCTATTTTCTGCAAAATTTAATTAGTCTTTAATCAGCCTTTTACAACTTTATTCCTAACCTTTTGGTGCTTCTTTAACCTGCATAAGATTTGGAATATCAGCAAAATCATGAGCTACCCTGAGTCTTGAACGCTTATTGCTGCCTCTAATAGGGTTTCCAGCGCAAGGTGATCTTGGGAGCTACGGTTTGAGTTTTTCTTCTGCAACCTTGACAGTTTGATCATTCTGTAGGTCTTGGAGTTGTCCTTCATTAATCTCATATTTCTTCTTTTCAACAAGGCATACACCCCTCTCATTTCTAGGAGAGAATTATGCAATTTAGTATTTTTCTTGGTTAATATTGCATTATTTATTTTGATTTCTCTATCTAGGACCTCCAATTTATTTATTTGCCCTAATAGCTAGTTGATTCTCTGGGACCTAGGTTTACTAGAGGAAGATTCTGCCATTGATTCACCCTGGTCTTCTTTTGGTGTTGGTGATGTAAGCTCCCGTTGCCCTACTTGAAACGGTTTTGCTAGGTTAGTTTCTTGTTCTTCTTGATCTTCAGAGTCTGAGTAAGGTAGGTTGAGTATGTTTCTGTCTGGTGCTGAAAATTCTACTACATCTACAGCAAATCTTCATGGATTGATAGTTGAGGTCGAAAATGCCACTTGGAGGACTAAGAGATCATCTTTTGCCCCAAAAATTTGGCCAAACTGCTAAAACCTGGGGCTCAAAGATGGATTTTGTTATAAAAATATGTGATAGCTATGTATAAACCAAAAGAGGTTTTTGTGTATTGGTTTGTTGTGAGAAAAAAACAATCTTAGCTTTTTGGAATTCATTTTCATTTTCTCGAGATCTGTATTTCAAAAACATGTGTCAAACAGGGAAATTCAGAGATCCAAAAATTAGGGCTCAGATATGGATTTGATTCTCCCAATATGAAGCAACTGTATGAAAACTGAGAGAGTTTATTGTTCTCTTACCTGTTAGGAACAAAAACCTTTGAACGTTTTGTAAAATGATTCTCAAGTAGCTCAGAATCATCGTTTTAAAATGATGCCTTTTCATAGTAAAATGCCAATTTCGTTGGCTTGGAGTGCCCTGAAATTTTGGTCTTAGCTACCGAAATTCTACATTTGGTGGCTTAGAGACCATTTTGAAACAACGCTTAGCCACAAAAACCTGTGTTTTGAGTTTTTTGAGCGGGTCCTCCTCCTTTCTTCATCTTCTTGAATGTTCTTCTGTTCCTATAAAATTAAAATTCGAACCCTAGGGAAGGAGATGACCATGTTGGTTTCAGGGAGAGCTTAGATTAGTGAGGACGCATGCAGGACAATGGGTAATAGACTGAGGAGAGGGTGCTGATTTCGAGGGGCTGAGAATTGATTGGTACCTGAGCAGGGTAACCCTAAAATCTTGTGGGAAACTCGAGATGGCTAGGGCAATAATCATCCTAACTAGAACTTGATGTCTTATGGTGGTTATATTGTAGTCACGGGAAAAATGGAGGGTTGTGAGCGTTTCAGGTCTTTCAATCAGTCATTTCAGTTTCATAACGACCACTTCTTTGCCACTTCATAATTCCTTCTCTAGTTTCAGTCTTTTCGGTGGCTAAGAGTTTGTCAGAGGGTGTCACATGCCCCAATTTTGCAAAAAAAAAAACAATTTTATATTATTTGGTATTATTTGAGGACAATATGTTAAATTTTATGCTAAGTTGTAATTGATGACTCACCAGAGTCAAGGATATTTAATGTAATCCTGAATATTTTATTTATAAATAAATAAAGGAGGAGACAACAACTTAGGAGAGATGTTAAAAGAGTGTTTACTATTCAAATTGGTGGAGGAGACTGGGTGGAGAGCAAACTGACATGTGGAAACATCCTCAAACCAATTCCAACTATTGCAGGTGGCAACCTCCCTACATTTGGGGTCATGATTCCCCAAGAAAGTGGATTCAAAGCAGGTGGCTCAATTAATGATAACTGACCCAAAAGACCTAGAAAATCTTTATAAAAATTCCCATTGAAGAGAGTTGAGGCTGCTCATTCTAGAGAGGTGATCATTTAGGTGAATGTACTTCAGAGAAATTCAATAGAAGGGAATTGTGGAAAGCATTTAAGGGGTTAACTGCTGAGTGATCTAGTGTGGCTTTTAAGCTGAAAGATCTCACTACTGAGTGCAGGTTGTTTTACTGAGTTATTGGACTAGTCTATTGTTTGCATGCTCCACCATTTCTCAGCTAAGAAGACCAGGAATAGGCTCGGGGGTCTCGAGGAAGCGTTGTTTGAGTGACCTCCAAGAGTTTGGTAGGGAGGAATGGCCTCCTAACGCTGTTGTCATCTATCCTAATCAGGTTCTACATTATTTTGTTTTAATGTGTTAGAATGGAAAATAATTTCTAGTCTGTGTTTTTCCACACCTGGAAGGTCCAGGCCGTACTCTGGAAGCAGAGATAGAATATTTACAGTAGATTAAAGAAAATGTTAAGAGATTGAATATAATAGTTATGGTTCTGCATTTTGAAGTGAACAGAGTAATTTATTTCAGTGTGTATGTTATTATTAAAAAGAACAATGATCTAGTTATTTATGTTCATTGTTTTGACAAGCTTATTTATGTAAACCTATTGGAAAAGAAATAGCAGTAGTTTCTCATAGGTAGAATGTTTAAGAAGATAAGAGAATGATTGAGTAGATAATATTGTGTATTTACAGACAATAGAGTAATTTATTTCATGTTAAAATATTATGGAGGTTAAACTGTGTTAAGATAGGTTTATATTCTTCTGTTTTCACTTAGTAACTAATTGAAATGCAGCAGAAAAATCACAGTAGATTCACAAGGTTTACATACAGTTAAGTAAATGAATGAGCTACTAACTACATAGTTTATTTTCTAATAATATCAACTAAATCTAAGAGTGATACTTATTATAAACTAAATAGGGTGATATTAAAAAGTATTTAATTTATAAAGAGTAAACTGAGATATAGAGTCTATGCTTTATCTTTTCAAGAACTATTCTACCGGACAGTTAATAAATAAAAGCAATGAAAATATAATTAATAACTAATATTAACTAAATATTACTATGAAGAAACTATCTTATAATTATCAGGTAGGCTTATACTTGTAAAGGTAAAAATTTAGGGTTGAAACCCTAACTAATTTATTTAACTATATTAAATAAAGAGATAATCAAGGGTTAGAGAGTTATTGTTTTAATTATTACATAACTCTGAATCCTTACTATTTAACATAACAGTAAACAATTAAGAGTTTAAAGTAAACAATAAATATAAATAAGCTAAGAACATACAATATTGTATAACTATTTTATTTAAAAGAAAAGAAAATACTTAAACAGGATAAACGATATCGAAACTATTGTAACAACGTAAAATAGGTAAACAGAAACCTATACTTCTGACAAATTTTAAGAATATATATATA
>LPNX010633210.1:332156-424573 GCA_001517045.1 Pseudotsuga menziesii
TATCTTTATTGATTTACAAGATAAATATTAAAACAATAATTACCACTGTTAACAGCCAAGGAAGGGAAGACTCAAATTACACAAAGTCATAATTTTTACAAGTTTATAAAACTTTCTCATAATCAAGGCAGAGCTCAAAGCTAAAAGGAAACCTTTTAAACCAAGTGTATTACTCTGTCATGCCGAAAGGGTTAAGACTTAACAAATCTACTTCACCCAGCTCAAGGCTGTTTACACTCAGCATTGTCGCCAAGGCTTGTAAGACAAACTAACATTTAATTTATAAAAGTTTTATTTCTGTATTAACATCTATAAAATCATGTATCTTTATCAGTATATTCGAAAATAGAGAACTAGTAAAATCATGAACACAAGAGAACCCCACATATTAAGAAACGGATTATATCATTACTTAGTCATAGGGCTATAAAACCTGTCAATAAGTCAAAGACAGGGAAATACAAATCACGGCATCATGGCTGGAGAAAACCTACTGCAAGCAAGGGCTTAGTAACCAAAATATGTAATAACAACTGAACTAAACATTTAAAAACACCGAAAGAACCGGGGTCATAATACATCTCCAACTAAAACCCCTTTCCCTAATCTGAACAAGCAGGGAAATGTCAAATTGTAACCGAGGATTACCCATAGGTATTGTTGGCATTTCCAAACGTGGGTGGACTCTTTCCAATGTTGTTTCAAACTGCAATCCTGGAAGCAAACTGAAAGGATTTAGTTAAAGTTGTTTATTCACTTCATTTAAACTGTAACTAAAAATTGGTAACACTTGTAAAATATTTTTACTTACCTGAAAGTGAATAATATGGAGCCACAGAGGAACGAGTCCAACATAGCAAACCAGCACAACGAGCAGCCCAAACCCTCATGTTCACAAGTGATAGAGGTGACGGGGCTCATAAAACCTGCTACACTGATGACAAGAGCAGGAGTAAACCTCGGCAATGACCATGAAAGAAATCAACACTAAAAATTTTGACAGAGCTACATAACCCTCACGACTGCATAGTGTAAGCAGGAAGGAAACCAATGTGAATTGTGTATCTCTCCAATACCATACCAGAGTGGCAAACCGTCATTACATAAAAGATGGAGCTGGGGACGAGCACCAGCCAGCCTTCATGGCCGCAGTGAACCAGAAGGAGCAAGGACTGAAACCCTCAACACAGAATAAGAAGTTAGGGTTACTTTGGAGGATTTTAAATCATACAATGTAGGGTGGTGAAAAATCCACGTGCCCACCAAATTATTCCATCCACAATGGGTCAAATGATATAGTCTCTAGTGCATTGTCAGGTTTTCAAATTACTGTTAATAATCTATACAATGATCACAATGATAATATAGTATGCAAAGTCAAAATAACATAGTATATCAATGATAAGCATTAAGCCAAACAATGCTGAAGTATGAGATTTTTATAGTCTTGTTAAAACCTTGTTTTATTATAAACTTTGGAACCTTCGTTGATAATGAACCAAATGATATATTGTATTGTTAACCTTTGATATATGTAAACAATGAAATCTTTCGACAGTAAAATAATAGCTATGGAGAGATTCCTAGTAGGGTATAAGCCCTTGAGAACAAGTTAATATTCTAATAATAACCATGGATTCAATTATACATTGAAGGACTAGGTTAATAGAACTAGTCTTTATGTAAATACTAATGGTGAGAATTTAAAATTATAAATCAACATTTTGTACATAAAAAGTATTTACATTCTAGAGTAGATTCTTATTTTTGTAAGAAGTCTATAGTACTAAGACAAACTTCATGGAAGTTGTAATCGTTTGGTCTCCATAAGCAAATAAAGCTCCAAATGAATTCAATTAAACTAAATTAGTCGTAGTCGTAAAGGATAGTAAAACTATCTAAGAATACATATAGCATCACTATTATTTATAAACAAATAATATGATAATGAAATTCGTCCCATTACTTATGTCATAAAGAAGTTTGGAATTTTGAATCGTAACTTGACGACATTTAGGCAATTGATCATTTATAAATACAATGCATTAATAAGCTGATAAACTTCCTCTACTGAAGCTTAATAAAAGGTAAAGCTAAGAGTTCTGTATAAGCTTCTTCCTTGAAAATCCTTAGGTCTGTTTCCATACTTATAAGTAGTGTTGTACATTTTATAAATAGCGATAACAATAAACTTTTGTTTCAATAAGAGTATTGATATACTAAATATCTAGCTCTATTAAGAGCTGGAAATAGCTTAGAGTAAAGATAGAAAGAAGTTTTATCTAACGTAGCAGTCTTTCTGATAAAAGACAAACAATAGGGCAAAGTTATTGACCTTTTTGACATGAAGTTTAAGTACTATCACAGTTGCAAAGCAAGTAAAAGAAACGTTACTTTACCTTGTAGTATCCTTGAATTCTTTTAAGAAAACTTTTACTCTAGCAGTATATTATGCTAAAAGAAGTATATTGGGATTCACTCTTACTGGTTCAAAATTTACCTGTCAAGCCTGTAAGATCTAGAATTCCAGATAAGTTAGCAATCGCTAAGTAAGCCCCAGTTAGAAAGTAACTTCTCACCTACTTGACAAATCAAACCATCAGTACAACTAAAAATAACTGAATGCAGATTATTTACATCACATATCGAAATTAAAATAGTATTAATCTCTATGTGTTTAAGTTAATGGTTACTTTTTTTAATTGTTTCACTCTTTCCGTTAGCTGCAAGCACTTATCAAACTGCGACTATAAACAGTTTATGTTAGATCAAAAATTTTAAATTTTTGTGAAAATTTGGGGTTTTTACATGTGGTATTAGAGCACAAGGTTCAAGCACTAGGCCTTTATGAAGCCCAACCTGCTTTCTATGAAACAATGAATTAAACTATTTTGATGATATTATTTTCTTTTAATGTTATTCAACAGAGAAAATTGTTTCTGAAGTTTAACAACAGGGATGGAAAGGCTGGAGGAATATGCAAGAGAGGAATATCCATTTACTGAACCAGAAAACTTACCAAGAGACCCTATACAAGAAGATCTAACCACTAACTCCTTAGAACTTTTACAAATAGTAAAAGACTTAAAATCTGAAATGGAATGTATAAAACAAAAGAATGAAAGGATTCTGAGGGCTCGGGAGGATCTGAATCAGATCCTAATAGAAAGGTTTCAAACTGAGGGTATGGGTAAAAGAGCTGAATCAGAAGATACAAGTCATCAACATAAATATAAGAAGATTAAATAAACTAAAAATTAAAGCAGCTCATCTTCAGAGGTGTTTGGTGATCAACATAATTTTCATTCCACTAGTGATAGTAGTCATGACAACCATTATACTAAAAAGAGAAAATATGAACCCTATGAGGAAATTTCTGGGGAATTTAAAAAGATTAAACCACCAACATTCAATGGAGAGACTAAGAAGGGAGAGGAAGCAGAATCCTGGTTATCTGGGATGAAGAAGTACTTCCATATTTATAACTATTCTAACCAGTTAAAGGCTAGAATGGCTATCTACAATCTCTCAGGAAAGGTTGATATTTGGTGGCAGGACTTCAAGAGAGTGAAGGGAACAAAAGAGAAGAATGTAAATTGGAGTACCTTTAAGAGGTACTGTAAAAAGAAATTTATGTCTGAGTAGTACTATGAAGAGAGAGAAAAAGAATTCTATGAGCTTAAATTAGGATCAATGACTATGAAAAATATGAACAACAAATTTTTAAGTCTGCTTAGGTATGTACCATACCTTGTAGATGAAAAACCAAAGGTACAGCGATTCCATAGCTATCCACCTTATCATATTAAAGACATGATTGAGTATGACAATCCAAAAACCTCGAAGAAGCTATGAGCAAAGCCAACTTCTGTTATGAACAGAATCGAAAGAAAGAGAGCATGGCCAACTGGAAGGCCAACAAGAATAATAACCATTATGATCAAAAGAAGAAAGAATTTGTGCCCAACAGAAATTCTAAAAACAATAAGGCCAAACATTTGCTAACAAGAATTTCCAAGGGAATAACAATAATACACTAAGCAATCAGAATAAATCAAAGGGTAAAGAATTTGCTAATAACCATGGTAATTACACCAAGAACTTTGAACGTAAAGAACGTATAAAGTGTCGGGAGTGTAATGGCCCATATTATGCCTCAGTCTGTCCTAATCGAAAAAATAATATCAGTAATATTCATACCATACAGGAGGAAACGACTGTCGAAGATTTAGCGAGGAATATGCCCAGAATCAATGCAACCTTGGAGACTCGACAAGCAGAATATCAAACTTCCATGGTGGAAGTAGAAGGTACGATAAACCAAACCCCTATAGCTATTTTAATTGATCCAGGAGCTAGTCTCAGTTATGTTTCACCTAAAATGGTAGAAAAATGTAAGTTGCCTGTTGAAAAATTTGAAAATTCATGGTTGGTTCAATTAGCTACTGGTGCTATAAGGAATGTAAATTGTTTTGTAAAATAATGTGCAATAGTTATGGATCAATTTGAAACTGTTGTAAAGCTTAATGTACTACCTCTTGGTTCTTATGACTTACTCATCAGTATGGACTGCTTAGAACAACATATGGTAATTTTAAATTGTTATGATAAAACCTTTACATGTATAAACAATGATGGAAAACCAATAAGTGTAAAGGGGATCCCCAGAAAAACAACCATATGGCAGATTTCTTCTCTACAGCTTAAGAGAGATGTTAGGAAGGGTTGTAAAGCTTATGCAATAACGATAACTGATGAGGAAAATCTAATTAAGATAGATAAATTAAAATTGGAAGACATACCAGTTTTATGAGAATATGCTAATGTATTTCCAGAAGAAATTTTGGGACTGCCTCCAAAAAGGGAACTAGATTTTACCATTGAGCTGGTACCTGGTGTAGTACCCAGCTCAAAGGCCCCTTATCGAATGAACATACTGGAACTGAATGAACTAAAGTCACAATTAAAAGAACTTATTGACAAAAAGTATATTCGACCTAGTGTGTCTCCCTGGGGGGCACCTATCATCTTTGTTAAGAAAAAGGACGGAACCATGCGACTTTGCATAGATTACCATCAGTTGAATAAGATGACTATCAAAAATAGATATCCGTTGCCTCGCATAGATGATCTGTTTGATCAACTACGTGGAGCCACAATGTTTTCAAAATTTGATTTAAGGTTTGGATATCATCAAGTCAGGATTAAAGATGAAGACATATTTAAAACAACTTTCAGAACTCGATATGGTTATTACGAGTTTGTTGTCATGCCATTCGAGCTTACTAATACCCCTACTGTTTTTATGTGTTTAATGAACAACATTCTGCATAAGTATCTAGATAGGTTTGTGGCAGTGTTTATCGACGATATATTAATCTATTCAAAAACTGAAAAAGAACATAAAAAACATTTAAAAATTGTTTTGCAAGAGCTATGAGATCATCAACTCTTTACAAAGTTTAGTAAATGCGATTTATTCAAAGATAAAATTTAGTACTTAGGTCATGTGGTGACTAAGGAAGGGATTTCGGTGGATCCCGAAAAGATAAAGGTGATCGATGATTGGTCGGTTCCTAAGGATGTAACTGATGTTCGATCCTTTATGGGAATTACTAGTTATTACCTGAGATTCATTGAATGTTTTTCAAGAATCATGAATCCGATAAATTCTTTGCAAAAGAAAGGAAAGAAATTTGACTGGAATAAAAAATGCGAGGATAGATTTAAAAAGTTAAAAACTTTATTAAGCAGCGCACCTATTTTAAGAATAGCTGATCCAAATAAAGAATTTGCAGTGTGCACTGATGCCTACAATGATGGTTTAGGCGGTGTTCTGAATCAAGAAGGGCATGTTATTGCCTATGAGTCTAGGAAGTTAAAAATTCATGAAAAGAATTATGCAACTTATGACCTGGAATTAGTTGTTGTTATACATGCTCTCAGAGATGTGGCGTCATCACCTAATTGGCAGAAAAATTATTTTAGTGACTGATAATAAAGGATTAAAATATCTATTAGCTCAGCCTAATCTAAATGCCAGACAATCTAGGTGGCTAGCTTTTCTAAGTGAGTATGATTTCGAAATCCAGCACATTAAAGGTAAAGAAAATAAAGTTGTTGATGCATTAAGTAGGAATGCAAGGCTGAACTTCACAGCAGTTATTAGTACTTATACAACAGATCTGGATGAACAACTTAAAGAGAGGATAGAACAAGATGAAATTTACCAAAACTTACAAGCTAAAACAAAAGAAAATCCAACAGAAAGCTTAAGTAAATGGTACATTTTGAATGTAAAAGGATTTTTACTATATAAAGACATAATGTATGTACCTAATGTACCTAAAGTTAAGTTACTAATTTTGGATGAAATCAATAAAACTCCATACTCAGGTCATCTAGGTTATCAAAAGACTATAACTATGTTAAGAAAAGAATATTTTTGGCCAAACATGAAGAATGAACTCGCAGAGTATATCGCTAGGTGTTTTGAATGTCAGCAGGTAAAAACTGAACATCAACACCCAGCTGGATTACATCAGCCATTGCCCATTCCTAGTTGGAAATGGGAGATATTTAGTCTCGATTTTGTTACTAGACTGCCTAAAAATCAGAATTTGAATGATTCTATTATGGTAGTGGTTGATAAGTTAAGTAAAGCAGCTCACTTTATACCTGTTAAAACTATGTATAAAGCTGCAAACATAGCTGATATCTTTCTAAAACAAATTTTTCGACTGCATGGAATACTGAAAGTTATAATCTCAAATAGAGATCCTAAATTTAAAGGTAAATTTTGGAAATCTCTGTTTAAAGGATTAAACGCTGCATTAAATTTTAGTACTTCATTCCATCCTCAAACAGATGGACAGATTGAAAGAGTAAACCAAGTATTGCAAGATTTACTAAGAATGTATTTGAAAGACCAGCTAGGTAAATGGGAGGATTTTTTGCACCTAGTAGAATTTGCTTATAATAATAATTATCAAGCATCAGCCAAATTTAGTCCTTTCAAAATATTGTATGGAAGGAAATGTAATACTCATCTCTCTTGGAGTAATCCGATGGATAGATTAGTATTAGGTCCCGAACTATTAAAGGAAATGGAAGAAATTGTAAAGCACGTACAAGGTAATCTGAAAGTTGCACAGGATCGACATAAAAGTCAAGCAGACCTTAAAAGAACTCCAAAGGAGTTTCAGGTAGGTGAGTATGTGTTCATTAAGGTGAGGCCCAAAAAGAGGTCACTGAGATTGGGAAGTTGTGCAAAACTAGCACCTCGTTACTATGGTCCATTTGAAATATTGTCCAGGATTGAATAAGTAGCTTATCAATTAGCATTACCACCAATTTTAAGAGTACATAATTTTTTTCACATTTCCATATTAAAGAAATATGTTCATGATGTTACTCATGTTGTTAACTAGAATGATGTACAAGTGGAACCAGAAGGAGATTTTCTGGTGGAACCGGACTGTATCCTCGGGCGAAGGGAGATCACACTTCGGAACCGCACCATTGGTCAGGTGAAGGTGCAATGGAAGCACCTTATTCCGGAGGAAGCCACCTGGGAATTGGAAAGTAATATGCGGGATTCATATCCAATTCTGTTCCAGGGGAATTTGGAGGATGAAGAATAAATAACATCGAGGACGATGTTATACTCTAAGGGGGTGTGTATGCCACATGCCCCAATTTTGCAAAAAAAAAAATTATATTATTTGGTATTATTTGAGGACAATATGTTAAATTTTATGCTAAGTTGTAATTAATGACTCAGGAGAGTCAAGGATATTTAATGTAATCCTGAATATTTTATTTATAAATAAATAAAAGAGGAGACAATGGCTTAGGAGAGTTGTTAAAAGAGTGTTTACTGGTCAAATTCATGGAGGAGACTAGGTGGAGAGCAAACTGACATGTGGCAGCATCCTCAAACCACTTCCAACTATTGCAGGTGGCAACCTCCCTACATTTGGGGTCATGATTCCCCAAGAAAGTGGATTCAAAGAAGGTGGCTCAATTAATGACAACTGACCCAAAAGACCTAGGCAATCTTTATAAAAATTCTCATTGAAGAGAGCTGAGGATGCTCATTCTAGGGAAGTGATCATTCAGGTGAATGTACTTTAGAGAAATTCAATGGAATGGAATTGTGGAAAGAGTTTGAGGGGTTGAATGTTGAGTGATCTAGTGCAGCTTTTAAGCTGAGAGATCTTACTGCTGAGTGCAGGGTGTTTTACTGAGTTATTGGACCAGTCTACTATTTGCTTGCTCCACCAATTCTCATCCAAGAAGACGAGGAACAGGCTCGGGGGTCTTGAGGAAGCATTGTTTGAGCACTCTACAGGAGTTTGGTAGGGAGGAATGACCTCCTAAAACAGTTTTCATCTATCCTAATCAGGTTCTACATTATTTTGTTTTAATGTGTTAGAATGAAAAATAATTTCTAGTCTATGTTTTTCCACACATGGGAGGTCCAAGACGTACTCCAACATAGATATAATATTTACAGTAGATGAAATAAAATGTTAAAAGATTGAATATAATAGTTATGGTTCTGCATTTTGAAGTTAACAGAGTAATTTATTTCAATGTGTACGTTATTATTAAAAAGAACAGTGATCTGGTTATTTATGTTCATTGTTTTAACAAGCTTATTTATGTAAACCTATTGGAAAAGAAATAGCATTATTTTATCATAGGTAGAATGTTTAAGAAGATAAGAGAATGATTGAGTAGATAAGATTGTGTATTTATAGACATTAGAGTAATTTATTTCACATTAAAATATTATGGAGGTTAAACTATGTTAAGATAGGTTTATATTCTTCGGTTTTCACTTAGTAACTAATTGAAATGCAGCAGAAAATTCACAGTAGAGTCACAATGTTTACATACAATTAGGTAAATGAACAAGCTACTAACTACAAAGTTTATTTTCTAATAATATCAACTAAATCTAAGAATGATACTTATTATAAACTAAATAGGGTGATATTAAAAAGTATTTAATTTATAAAGAGTAAACCCGAGATATAGAGTCTATGCTTTATCTTCAAGAACTATTCTACCTGACAGTTAGTAAATAGAAGTAATGAAAGTATAATTAATAACTAATATCAACTAAATATTACTATGAAGAAACTATCTTATAATTATCAGGCAGGCTTATACCTGTAAAGGTAAAACTTCAGGGTCGAAACCCAAACTAGTTTATTTAACTATATTAAATAAAGAGATAATCAAGGGTTACAGAGCTATTGTTTTAATTATTACATAACTTTGAATCCTTACTATTTAATAGAATAGTAAACAATTAAGAATTTAAAAGTAAACAATAAATAGAAATAAGCTAAGAACATACAGTATTGTATACCTATTTTATTTAAAAGAAAAGAAAATGCTTAAACAGGATAAACGATAGCGAAACTATTGTAACAACGTAAAATAGGTAAACAGAAACCTATACTTTTGATAAATTTTAAGAATATATATATATATATATATATCTAAGGGTTCTTTTACAGTAACCCTAGGATTTAATCCTAACTGAAAAGCTTAAACATATAAAAATTATATTATGACTGAACTTACAGTATTTATTTTATTTTTATTGATTTACAAGAGAAATATTAAAACAATAATTACCACTATTAACAGCTGAGGAAGGGAAGACTCGAAGTACACAGAGTCATAATATTTACAAGTTTATAAAACTTTCTCATAATCGAGACAGAGCTCAAAGATAAAAGGAAACCTTTTAAACCAAATATATTACTTTGTCAGGCCGAAAGGCTTAAGACTTAACAAATCTACTTCTCCCAGCTCAAGGCTGTTTACACTCAGCATTGTGGCCAGGGTTTGTAAGATAAACTAACATTTAATCTATAAAAATTTTATTTCTGTATTAACATCTATAAAATCATGTATCTTTATCAGTATATTTGAAAATAGAGAACCATTAAAATCATGAACACGAGAGAACCCCACATATTAAGAAACAGATTATATCATTACTTAGCCATAGGGCTATAAAACCTGTAAATAAGTCAAACACAAGGAAATACAAATCACGTCATCATGGTCGAAGCAACCCTGCTACAAGCAAGGGCTTTAGAACCAAAATACGTAATAATAACTGAACTAAATATTTAAAATCACCGAAGGAACCGAGGTCGTAATACATCTCCAACTAGAACCCCTTTCCCTAATATGAACAAGTAGGGAAATGTCACATTGTAACCGGGGCTTTCACGTAGGTATTGTTGGCATTTCCAAACATGGGTGGAATCTTTCCAAGCCTGTTTCGAACTGCAATCCTACAAGCAAACCCAACGGATTTAGTTAGAGCTATTTATTTTCTTCATTTAAATTGTAACTAAAAATTGGTAACACTTGTAAAAAAAATTTACTTACCTGAAAGTGAAGAATATGGAGCCATGGAGGAACAAGTCCAGCATAGCAAACTAGCACAATGAGCATCCCAAACCCTCATGTTCACAAGTGACAGAGGTGACGGGGCTCACAAAACTTGCTACACTGACGAAGGGAGCAGTAGTAAACCTGAGCAACGGCCACGAAAGAAATTAACACTAAAACTTTTGACAAATCTACATAACCATCACGACTGCATAGTGTAAGCAGGAAGGAAACCAATGCAAATTTTTTATCTCTCCAATACCATACTAGAGTGGCAAAGCTTCATTACCTAAAAGATGGAGCTGGGGAGGAGCACGAGCCAACCTGCATGGCCGCAGTGAACCAGACAGAGCAAGGACTGAAACCCTCGACAAAGAATAAGGAGTTAAGGTTACTTTGGATGTTTTTAAATCATACAATGCACGGTGGTGAACAATCCATGTGCCCACCAAATTATTCCATCCACAATATGTCAAATGATTTAGTCTCCATTGCAATGTCGGGTTTTCAAATTATTGTTAATAATATATACAATGATCACAATGATAATATAGTATGCAAAGTCAAAATAACGTAGCATATCAATGATAAGCATTAAGCCAAACAATGCTGAAGTATGAGATTTTTATAGTCTCGTTAACACCTTGTTTTATTATAAACTTTGGAACCTTCATTGATAATGAACCAAATGATATATTGTCATGTCCCCATCCCTCATTCGATCAACGAAGAGGACGTGATGAACACCACAACACAAACGGGAAAACAGCCCCATGCACATAAACATAAACAAGGTAAATGCTGATATTAAAAGCTTGAACAACATGCATAACAGGGTGCATGAAACATCATACAAGATGCATAATTCCTCAATCATTCAGCGGAAGCAGACATATACATAAACCAGCATTTAGCATGTTCATCATAACTCATTAAACATCAATATAATTGCAGAGATGGAATAGCAGCAGTACTTATCTTTTGATGAAGAATTCCGCAACCAGCTATGTTGCTGCAACGTTCCACCCAAACATAGGCTAGCATGCTCATCAATCTCTCAGCAACGCTACCACCCCCAAGCTGGGCATGATTCCTCCAAGGATAAGGGTCAACGCAGGCTTACACATAGCCGAGGGACACAAGCAGCCAAACCAACACCGCTGGGTTTATCAGGCCATCAACAACCAGCCAAGCCAGCACTGTCCGAAGACCAACCCCTGCTTACACGCAGCAAAACAATCCCTTCACAGCTCTGTGAAGAAGGCAAAGACAACAAGGGATAATCCCAAACAAAAGATGAGCACAACTCAAGTCCACCAGACAACACAGAGTTGTTCTTGGCCCTAATGTGGCCAAAACAACTCAGCAACAACACCCAAACCAAGGTATATCAGCAGCCCAAACTCACAATGAATGATGGAAACAATCCACCGTTGGCAAAACAAGGAAAACTCAGCCAACGACACACACAATTCCCCAATGGAACGGCTAGGCAACATCACACAGTCCACAAAACAGAGGAGAGGCCAACTCCCAGCGTGGATAGAGGAAAACTCAACCCATGGATTGGAAATCCACGGTGGTCCAAAACGAAATTGGACACCATAGCCAACAAAACACACGGGGAAGACAATAGTCCCAGAACGCAATCAGTGAGCATGGCTCACGACATGGGAAAACGACTCCAACGGTCTGTGCGTGAGGAAAACTTGCACCCAACAGTAAAACACAGGGGAAAACATACCCGATTCCACTCTATGGAAGAACGTGAATGATCATCGATTAGCAGCTCCTCTCCTGGTTGCATGAGAGTGAACAGCTCCACCCATGCGCGTAGATGAACAACCACATGAAGAATGAGCAGACCGTCTCTTTGTTTGCCCCTGCGTGAGAGTGAACAGAACCGACCTCTGCGTGAGGAAGATGAACAACCAACAACTCTGCATGAGGAGGATGAACAGACACCACCCCCCGTGAAGGTTGGAAAACGTGGGAGAGAAGAGTTAAAGCAGTCGTGGGTGGATTGGGCGTCTGGGCAAGGGACTGGTAGTCCTGCCACCCCACTCCCAAAGGAAATAACTGCCTCAACCACCAGCCATAACTGCCCCCAACAAACAAAACCAAGCCATTAAAGAGGTTGGTGAAACAAGAAAAATGGCAAAACACAACAAGGTGGCAACACATGGATTTTTCCCCCATAGACCAAGGTTTGACATCCCCCACCCCTTATCCTTTGGAACCATGCCCTTTTCATTCAACGTTGCATTGCCGTAGTTGGTTGTGGTTTTATTTTTATTTGATGTGCGTGTTTACATGATGCCAGATTATAATGTGCCAAATAGCATGATATACCATCGGCAACTATCCCCATTGCCGAAACATACAAAACCAAATCGATGGTGGGGATTTTTCCTTGAGCTCCTCACCACGATTAATTACATTATATACATCATGCAAACTGGGTCAAAACCGAGACATTACATTCCCCTCCTCCTTGGAATAACACCGTCCTCGGTGTTCCAATACATATATACAATACATATACAATATATATATATACAGTTACACATCAAAATTTCAAAATTTGCAGATCTGTCCCACGTTCAATCATTTACTTTGAACATTCACAACCAAGCCCCTCGGCTTCCATGGACTTGTCTTGCTGGTTCTTAGCTTCCATCTTATCCCGAAGTCTAGGAACTTTGCAGCTATTTCCCTCATCATGTTCCTTCATTGGACAGTCCCAGCGTAAATGATGTCTTCCGCATCTTCAGCATCTCACTGGCTGCTTCATCTTTACCTGCTCAATTTCCTTTGAGTCTTCATGCCTGGACCGTTTCCTATCGGGTCACTTGGATGAATGCCCCATCGCTGATCCACATTCCTTTCCTTTGCTGATTGCTCCCAGAAGGCTTTTCACCTCCTTTTGCAAACCCATAGAGTCTTGCAAAATCTGGTGGTTCATTTCACTCTGCCTTCTTTGTATCTTGAGCATCTCCCTAAGATTTTCTTGGGTCTTGGCAATCATTTGAAGGAGACTTCCAGCCAAGTCTAACAACTTTTGATCTGCTGCCATGATCAATGTGCACCACCTGGTTTCACTTTTCTCACTTGTGAAATGCACCATTGGAATTCTATCAGACCAAGCATAATATAGACATTAAAATCAGTCAATTAATTTCCCCATTTTGGCATGACAGTCCAAGTCTCATCGATGAGGCTTTCATATCTTTCATGACTTCCCAACAGGCACATGAGCACATTCATGTCCATTCCTGGGCAGGGAATTAACTATTCCAGCATTCACAAATTTAATTAAGTAAATACACACATATCATTCTCAATCATACATGCATTTAACAATCCTTTGTTTTCACAATGCATAAAGATATATANCTCCTTCACTTTACCACGAATGCTGGACCAATCCTTCTTGGTCATGACACTTAGTGTCTTTGGCCTATTCCAGACCTCTAAACCATGGAGTCTCTCCACATGGTTAGTCTCAGCTGCTAGGACTCCCCCGTCGTACTAGCACCTTTTTCATTACTGCTCATTTTGAGCTCTCTAGGACCGTTACATTTCCACATGCATCTCTATGATGCTCTCATAGTCCTCGCTCCCAGCGATACCTATATCCAAACATTGAATAAATTCACATTTTTAGTTTATTCTCATCAGTTTTACCTCTAGAACAAGAGCTTAAAACATCATAACCAAATCATATATACATGTATATTCATAAGCAAAATAATCCAATACTTATCTGTATTGTGCATTTCCTCGTTCGTCCACAGGATCCTTCTTTGCTTTGCAAGCCTTGGGATCACCTATGGACTTAGATGTTAGGCCAGCATGCCAGATACTCCACAACATCAAATAATTAATGTCCAGCCAGTACATTCTCATTTCAACTGGGCTTGGAACTTACCATGACCATTTCCAGGTCTAGGATCTACTATGGATCCTCAGGCATATCACAGCCCATCATACACTTATACCAACATACACTTATATCAACAATAACCCTTACTCTGCAACCCCTCACAACAACCATTTACCTTTTACCTTTACTTTTACCTTTACCTTTAGGGTGCAACACCCAATCGCATCTATTTAGCCTGTCAACACAAGCAATACAAGCAATACAAGTAAACTGATCAGCGTTCTTGCTCTAAAACTGTAATCACATTTCATATCATTCGGTCATAATGGATACTAAATCAAAACATGTTTTGCATATGGAATTTAATAATTAAGCATGCATATTCATAGCAAGGGTCACAGAACACTTATCCATTAGCCGTCACAGTATGCCCTTATATCTATTAGGCACCATCAAGGAGTTGGGAAAGGCTAAATGCTAAGCTAGTGAGCTCGTTGCAGCGCTAGGAACACCTACACCAGAACTAGCCTGACTTCTAAGACACCCACACACACCCAACACAAGGAATCAGTCCCTTCTCTGCTACTCAGTCCCTTAGGCCCTGCATTCCCTTCCAGTGCTATCCTAGGGTTGTGGAGAAGAAAGTAAGCCATATAGCTCTGTCTGTGTGGTTTCCAATCACCAAGTTTAAGCAAACCAAGCCCCCATCCCTACTTCCTTTTTACATTTCATATCCACACATGTCCTACTGACATAACCCATACCATCTCACTCATGTTATTTACCAAACATGCAGTGCAGATGAGACATTTTCAAAATGTCCAATGGCGTTTCACCCGAAACCCATTTCCAAGGGAAAACCTTCCCATGAAGTTTGGCTTCTGCAGGCCATCACACATGGTCTTCCTACAGTGTGTACCCCTGACACATTCATCAAATAGCCAAATAGTCAATTATTACCTGATAATACAATCCAAATTGACCGTTCCATAACCAAGCAATGACATTAGCAATCGAATTCAATCAGAATTTGCAATTCTATCTACTACAGAAATTGACTTGCTCAATTGTGGGTCTCTTGTAAGAAGCACTACTATGCCCATTACAATTTTATGCTTACTATCATAACATGAATACCCACTTACCATGCATCCCTCCCGACACAATCTTACACAAGCCAACAGTGATTAGTAGTCGTTAGCAATTTCTTCAATCTGAAATTCGTAATTCAAATTTAACAACCCGTTATGCACACCAACTACTTTTACAACTATGAGACCCTTCTCATAAGGCTTGGCTCTTTCACATGGTAGATTCAGGCATTGGTCAGGGTCTTACCTCTCACTGCCATGCTTGAAATAATCTACCTGAAACCTGATCTTCGATCAACCAAACACAATCTTATGCAAACCAATAGTGGCTAGTAGTTGTCAACAGTTTCTTAAATCTCTCAATGCCAGGCTTGAAATAATCTACCTGAAACATGAGCTTCAATCAACCAAACACTTGGTAAGTCTGGACGCATATAACTTTTCATTGCTACAACCATCACTGAAGCATTTTTAGAATTTATAAAATTCAAATACTTCCAACTGTTAATCACCTCAATACTATCAAAGCTCATTTACTTAGTGCATTCATTATCATATTAACATTGCAAGGTATAGTCATATCATTCATGCAATTAAATGAAGTGTTTAGATACTCCTTACTTCACAAGCGTATCATTCATACCACCTTGATCTTCCATAGAGCATTTCTGGCATCCAATTGATCATGACTATCCTTCATTCATAGCAACCTCTGAAATGGTTTCTGAATTGTCATCAAATCATCATTTCAGTCATCGATTAGTCACAATAACACATGCCCTATCTCAATGTATTCACGCAATGCATCACAACATTTGCACCCATGCTGATGTAATCAGTCACTCACACCCTTCATATGCATGCATTCAATGCATAACAACAGGATTCATAAAATATTTTTATTGCATACCCATTCAATGCTACCTGGCATTGATTCAGGAATACTATGAATTCAACATACCATGCATGGACTAACCATAACTACCTCATATAGGATGCATTACTACAATCAAGATCAGCATTACTTACTTTCCTGGGCTGCTAAGCTCAATCAACATATACAGGAATTACACCTTTCTATATTCAAATATCCACATGGTATGAGGTCTCTTACCTTTACCACTCCATGGAATTTGTCATAAACAAAGCCTTACCTACATGGGTCTTACTTACACCCATGGCATGACCAATTTGGTTGGTCCTTGTAGGAGATTGCAGGATTTGTTCACCAACTTCTGTTATGGACTTGTTGCCTTATCCCTTTCTCTAGAGGGTTGCTGGTCACACTCCATCAGCATCAGCTACATATTCAGCCAGCTCCATATCGTCGTTGGTTTTTTTTTTCCACTAATGCCAACATCAAAGCAATGATTATCATTAGTGGTTCATTCTGAATATATAATTCCCAATATTCTTACCAACATGCAATATCCTATGCTTGCAATACATATCCTCATGCATTTCATGCCTAAAACTTAGGAAATGCAACATAGTTAGCAAGACAAGGTTTTAAGGAAAACTTCCCTTTTCAAGTCTTTCACCCTCGCACGGAACTCCTTTTCCACATAGCAGCTAGTTGACTTCATAGTCCTTGCTACTTCTGGCATGCAATTGTCCAGATTTGTCCATTTGATAACAACGGCCATCACTAGCACTTTGCTGCTTCATGCTCAGATTCTGGTGTCTTACCCTTGTTCCCCACTAGTTAAGCTTTCCAACGCCTATCCACATGCTTCATTCTGACCTCGGATGTGAAAACCACACCACTTCTAAAATGAAGACTTTCACCAAATCTTTGCATTTTACACACAGCTACATTTGGACTGGGTGTCAACTTTAGCCACCTCACTTCCGTTGGACCATTCATCTTTTATGAATTCTGGGTTATATTAAATTGCCCAAAACATAGAATATTCTTTTCTCCAGGATGACTATCTCCGGAAATGAAGGGGGGGGGTCAAGGGGGCTTGCCCCCTTGTGGCTTCCCTGCCCCACTGCAGGGCGGGTCGAGCGCAGCACCCTCCTGTTTTTTTTTTTTTTTGGTAAATCATTGGTTTTCACGCAATCTGGCGCATAAGTTCACTGCCACTTTCTCAATTTTCAGCTCTGAAACTTCACTGAAAATTAGCTGAAAATCCCACTATAAAGCAGTCAAAATTTGCTGGAAAAATCCCACAGAAAACTCAAATTTTTCCCCGTCCAGAATCGGCCCTCGGAACTAGTATTTCTTCCGCAACGGAGGCTCTCGAAACCATTGTTTCTTCCGCAACGGTGGCTCTCAGAACCATTCTTTCTTCTACAATGATAGCTCACGAACCACTTTCTCTTTCGATTGGCGACACAACCTGATCGGCATCAGCAGTCTTTCTCATCAGAAGACTTAATGCTTTCGCTTCTGCAACGGCGGCACACGAACCACTTTCTCTTCCGATTGACGGCACAACCTAATCGGCGTCGGTAGTCTTTCTTTTTGGAAGACTTAATGCTTTCGCTTCCGCAACGGTAGCTCCCGAAATGCTTTCTTCTGCAACGGCAGCTCACGAACCACTTTCTCTTCTGATTGGTGGCACAACCTGATCGGCATCAGCAATCTTTCTCATCGGAAGACTTAATGCTTTTGCTTCCACAACGGCGGATCCCGAAATGCTTTCTCCTCCGACTGGCGGCTGTTTACTTGGAACAATTTTAAACTTTTCTACAGCATCAGAGGTCTTCCTCATCGGCTGGCTAATTACTTTGGCTTCCGCAACGGTGGCACACCAAATACGAACTCCTTCTGACGGCCGCCCTTTACTTAGAAAATTTTTTAAAACTTCTTGCAGCGTTGGCGATCGGAGGAATTTTTCGACGGGCGTCTAGTCATTTAGAATTCCGCAATGACGGATGCTTGAACTGCTAATTCCCTCTGCCACAATGGAAGTCAATTCCGCTAACTCTTCCACAACGGCGGAATCCCACTTCACAAACTCTTCCGCAATGGCAGAAGTTAACTTCACAAACTCTTTTGCAACGGTGGAAGTCTTCCTGTTAATGGCCCGACCACTCAACACTTAGACGAATTCCTCAAACTTTCCCTCCAAACATCCTCCGTCGGGCGTGCTTCTGCTAGCTCTTCCACTACAGCAGAAGTCTCTTCCATTAATCCTTCCGCTCCGTCAGAAGTCTGAACCACTAAGTGTTCCGACTGAACAGACTATTCACCACTTGAACCATTTCTTGAAATTTGTTGTGGTTCTGGTGAGCATAGAAGGTAATTCCACCTTCTGTCACTGCATCCTTCATGGCCCATAGAGGCCCACTATTGCAACCTTGAGCTCTGATACCACTCTATCACGTCCCCATCCCTCATTCAATTGGCAAAGAGGACGCGACGAACACCACAACACAAATGGGAAAACAGCCCCATGCACATAAACATAAACACGGTAAATGCTGATATTAAAAGCTTGAACAACATGCATAACAGGATGCATGAAACATCATACAAGATGCATAATTCCTCAATCATTCAGCGGAAGCAGACATATACATAAACCAGCATTCAGCATGTTCATCATAACTCATTAAACATCAATATAATTGCAGAGATGGAATAGCAGCAGTACTTATCTTTTGATGAAGAATTCCGCAACCAGCTACGTCGCTGCAACATTCCACCCAACCATAGGCCAGCGTGCACATCAATCTCTCAGCAACGTTGCCACCCCCGAGCTGGGCATGATTCCTCCAAGGATAAGGGTCAACAAAGGCTTACACATAGCCGAGGGACACAATCAGCCAAACCAACACCGCTGGGTTTATCAGGCCATCAACAAATAGCCAAGCCAGCACAGTCCGAAGACCAACCCCTACTTACACGCAGCAAAACAATCCCTTCACAGCCCTGTGAAGAAGGAAAAGACAACTAGGGATAATCCCAAACAAAAGATGAGCACAGCTCAAGTCCACCAGACAACACAGAGTTGTTCTTGGCCCTAACATGGCCAAAACAACTTAGCAACAACACCCAAAACAGGGTATATCAGCAGCCCAAACTCACAATGAATGATGGAAACAATCCATCGTTCCCAAAACAAGGAAAACTCAGCCAATAACACACACAATTCTCCAATGGAACGGCTGGGCAACATCACACAGTCCACAAAATAGAGGAGAGGCCAACTCCTAGCGTGGACAGAGGAAAACTCAACCCACGGATTGGAAATCCACAGTGGTCCAAAATGAAATTGGACACCACAGCCAACAAAACACACAGGGAAGACAACAGTCCCAGAATGCAATCAGTGAGCACGACTCACGACATGGGAAAATGGCTCCAACGGTCTGTGCGTGAGGAAAACTTGCACCCAATAGCAAAACACAGGGGAAAACATACCCGATTCCACTCTGTGGAAGAACGTGAATGATCATCGATTAGCAGCTCCTCTCCTGGCTGCTTGAGAGTGAACAGCTCCACCCATGCGTGTAGATGAACAACCACATGAGGAATGAGCATACCATCTCTCTGCTCGCCCCTGCGTGAGAGTGAAAAGAACTGACCTATGCGTGAGGAAGATGAACAGCCAACGGCTCTGTGTGAGGAGCACGAACAGACACCACCCCCCATGGAGGTTGGCAAACGTGGGAGAGAAGAGTGAAAGCAGTCGTGGGTGGAGTGGGCGTCTGGGCAAGGGACTGACAGTCCTGCCACCCCACTCCCAAAGGCAATAACTGCCTCAACCACCAGCCATAACTGCCCCCAACAAACAAAACCAAGCCATTGAAGAGGTTGGTCAAACAAGAAAAATGGAAAAACACAACAAGGTGGCAACACATGGGTTTTTCCCCCATAGACCAAGGTTTGACATCCCCCACCCATTATCCTTTGGAACCAAGCCCTTTTCATTCAACGTTGCACTGCCGTAGCTGGTTGTGGTTTTAGTTTTATTTGATGTGTGTGTTTACATGATGCCGGATTATAATGTGCCAAATAGCATGATATACCATCGGCAACTATCCCCATTGCCGAAACATACACAACCAAATCGATGGTGGGGCTTTTGCCTTTAGCTCCTCACCGTGATTAATTACATTATATACATCATGCAAACCGGGTCAAAACCGGGACATTACATATATTGTATCGTTAACCTTTGATATATCTAAACAATGAAATCTCTCAACGGTAAAATAATAACTATGGAGAGATTCCTAGTGGGGTATAGGCCCTTGACAACAAGTTAATAATTCTAATAATAATCATGGATTCAATTATACATTGAAGGACTAGGTTAATAGAACTAGTCTTTATGTAAATACTAATGGTGAGAATTTAAAATTATAAATCAACATTTTGTACATGAAAAGTATTTACATTTTAGAATAGATTCTTATTTTTGTAAGAAGTCTATAGTACTAAGATAAACTTCATGGAAGTTGTAATTGTTTGGCCTCCATAAGTAAATAAAGCTCCGAATGAATTCAATTAAGACTAAATTAGTCTTAGTAGTAAAGGATAGTAAAACTATCTAAGAATACATATAGCATCACTATTATTTATAAACAAATAATGTGATAATGAAATTCGTCACATTAGTTATGTCATAAAGAAGTTTGGAAGTTCGAATCGTAACTTGATGACATTTAGGCAATTGATCATTTATAAATACAATGCATTAATAAGTTGATAAACTTCCTCTACTGAAGCTTAATAAAAGGTAAAGCTAAGAGTTTTGTATAAGCTTGTTTCTTGAAAATCCTTAGGTCTGTTTCCATACTTATAAGTAGTTTTGTACATTTTATAAATAGCAACAACAATAAACTTTTGTTTCAATAGGAGTATTGATATACTAATCTTGAGCTCTATTAAGAATTGGAAATAGCTTAGAGTAAAGATAGAAAGAAGTTTTATCTAACGTAGCAGTCTTTCTGATAAAAGACAAATAGTAGGGCAAAGTTATTGACCTTTAGGACATGAAGTTTAAGTACTATCACAGTTGCAAAGCAAGTAAAAGAAACGTTACTTTACCTTGTAGTATCCTTGAATTATTTTAAGCAAACTTTTACTCTAGCTATATATTATGCTAAAAGAAGTATATTTGGATTAACTCTTACTCGTTCAAAATTTACCTATCAAGCCTATAAGATCCTGAATTCCAGATAAGTTAGCAATCGCTAAGTAAGCCCCAATTAGAAAGTAACTTCTCAACTACTTGACAAATCAAACCATCAGTACAGCTAAAACTAACTGAATGCAGATTATTTACATCGCATATCGAAATTAAAATAGTATTAATATGTATGTGTTTAAATTAATGGTTACTTTTGTTAACTATTTCATTCTTTCTGTTAGTTGCTAGCTGTTATCAAACTGTGACTATAAACAATTTATGTTACATCAAAAACTTTAAATTTTTGTGAAAATTTGGGGTTTTGACAGAGGCACTCTTCATGCTGATGGAGGTTGATATTGACGGCGGCAGTAACTATTTTCCCTTTGGTGGCTTTTAGTGGTTTAGGTAGTCTTGGCTCCAATTTTTTAGCTACCGAAAGCTGGGCTCTTCGGTGGCTAATGAACTACCGAAAAGTTCCCCTAAGCCATCGAAAGCTCCTTTTCCAAAGTTTTATTAAAAACAGAGTCAATAGGATTTTGGTGGTTAACGTAGTCCTGAGTCCAAATTGTTAGCTGCTGAAAGCTAGGATTTTCGGTGGCTAATGAATTGATGAAAAGTTCACCTAAGCCACCGAAATCTAAACTTTTAATTATTTGTGAAAAATTCAGCATACAAGGCATTCCAATTTTGTTGATCACCCAAACATATTTTGTAACATGCCCTGACATTATCATCACTATGCAAAAAATAATTTGTCTGAGTTTGACCTATTTAAAACCAATTTATTTAGGAGATAACATCTGGCTTCTACTTAGGGATGGGAGCCTCCCTGTGAGGTCCCAATAACCTTAGACCAAATTCATTTCCTAAAAAACAAATATTAAATCTATCTTCTAGTGTTCCATTGGGCATGGAGTCATTTGTCCTTCATAACTGATCCCCTGCAACCTGCCTGTAGCCCACTTTGCTTATTCATGAAAACAACTGAAAATGACCTAGATGCTCATATTAAGAGATTATTTTCCTATCTACTCCACTCTAACAATGTATTGTTTCTTAATCAAGTAACTTCATGCTTCCAATGAAGCCATGTCATAAACTGATTTACTAAACATATCCTTAATCTTGACCCGAAAAATAAATGAAACCCTAGCATGCAGCAATGTAGTTTCAAAGGGTGACAGAACCAGCTATCATCTGACAAAAACATTTTGATATGTATGTTGTTCATAAGTTCCAGATAGTCAGCAATAGGGTCATAAAAGATAACAGGAAGTACCTTTTTATGCTGCTGATCTTTTCCTCCACTGATGTCAATGTTGAATGTGGACTGCTCAACCTTTGTCTGATAAAAATGCAAGCTCAACAACTGATCTGAATATTTTTGCTCCCGTTCACGTAATATAAATTCACCATGATGATATGTTGGATTATCATAGCTAACAATTTCCTCTTCCACAATAATATCTTTGCAGAATATATCAAAAATAAAAAGATCTTTATTGGACTTTTGAGCAGCATATTCATAACAAGCATCTAGTTTCTTGTCATAATTTGAAGCATCATATTCATAAGGAGAAGGAATATCTTCCCAATGTTCTAGCTAGAGATTAGACAGTCCCTGAAAATCTTGTTCCTCATGGTTAATGTAGCTTCCCTTGATCTGCAAATATGGAAACTATGAGATAGCCTTACTGATTTCAATGGTCATTTGACCAACAGAAAGCCGATCATTTCCATGTGTATTTAAAGAAGTGAATTCCTCAGATTCACCACAATCAGATTTAATGATGGTAGGAAAACATTCAACACCTTTATAATTCATTTCTAGTTCATGTTGATGGAAAAGTGCATAATCTTGAATATTCTTGAAGGGATGCTGCATATTGTGAGGGAGAGATCCATCTCTATTTACATCTTCAGCCTTATGATATAATTCATATTCATCACAGCAATTACCAAATACAAGCTCACCTGAAAAATACCTTTTGCAGTGCTCGATGAATGCTCGCTGAAAATCCTTCAATGATGAAATGTTGGAAGGAGGCAAAGAAAAATACCACTGACGTGCATCACCATACAATGAATACATGAACATATTCATACGAACATCTTCATGATGTTGATCTAATAGATCCATGCATTCCTGAAACTTGAGGAGGTGTTATGCAATATTTTCAAGTCTTTCTCCTCTTTAAAGACAGGTAGAAAATCTCTCCATTTGGACATATCAGGTACTGGATGTGGGAAATGAGGAACTGAAGAGAAGTCAAGAGGTGCAAACATGTGAGCCAAAAGAGCATAAAATGCTTTTGACGTATGAATATTGTGGAGTCGCCACTGAATTCATCCTTCATAGAGTCACCAAGGATGATATCTTCACAAGCAGCAATGCTTGAAGATTCCTCAACCCTTTGGAAATACCTGATGTATCTCCCCTTGCAGCACTAGAGGGTTTTCTTAGTGAAGCCCTAGCTCTTCTTAGAATCTCTTCTGGATCTTAAACAGGTGTTACTGGTGGCCCTTGAGGGTTTTCTCTAGTACTTTGTATTCTTAAAGCCACCTTATTCCAATGGAGTCACAAGATAAATTATTACAACCAGAACAGTGTCCAGACTTTGTTTATCATCAAAGTAGGATCTATGTTGTCTCCCAGGGAATATGAGATTCAATCTCCTCTCCTCAGCAACGGCGCCAATTAGTTATCACTCTAGGAAACTCATCTAGATTACAGCTCAAGGATTCCTAGTAACTTAAATGTTTTTAATGGTTTTTCTAAATGGATCAATTCAGATGACCTACAAGACCTAATTCACTCACGACACGCATAAATCTCAATCAAATAGATAGGGCTTATAACTATTAATGTTCATAGGTTTGACAATAAGGTGGATAAATGAACAACTCACTATGCTGGTAGATTCATACATAAAGCAATCATATATGAATGGCTAATCATAACAAGGAAAAATACTTGCAATTCAACTCATCAACACAGAGATAGGATGACAACTGTCTGGTATTAGACAAAAAGAATAAACATGAATCAAATATTCAAGCACAAGTACAGAACAGAAAAGATATGGATGTTGAACCTATAATAGCAAAACAGCTTATATTAAATGATGAATAACATGAGAAGCTTGATAACAATAAGGGTCTAAAAGTCTCCGAAGTCGAACCCTTTTATTCAACATAAGTCTTAGGCTTTATAGCCTTTATAAAATTTATTTCAGATCCTCAAAAGTTCGATCTGATTTACTAAAAATAAATAAAATAATTGTTTTTTGCAAAATTAGGTCAAAAACCCTAATTTAAGTGCTAACCTATCTAACTCTAACAATTGTTCACTCCTTGAACTCTTTGATAACTGTAGTGATTATTGAAGTAGAGCTATGACCTGTTATTTGATAGATAAGTCACGATTTGTCAAAAGTGGGTAGGGTTTGTGACCCATTTCACCTTGATGGCACCCTCAAAACTAGAACGGACCCTTTCAACTAATGCCTTTAATCAATTTTCAGCTTCATAATTCACCCCTCAGGTGTTTGTACCCATCAAAATTGGTTCTGTGTGGAATCATGTATTGTTGCACCCTTTGTACTTTCGGTGGTTAAGGAAACATAATTCTGGGCATGTAAGCTCTGGAAAGCTCTACTTTCGGTCGCTAATGAACAGCTGCTGCGTTCTCCTAAGCCACCGAAATTTTTGTTTTCTGCAAAATTTAATTAGTCTTTAATCAACCTTTTACAACTTTATTCCTAGCCTTCTGGTGCTTCTTCAACCTACATAAGATTTGGAATATCACCAACATCATGGGCTACCCCTAGGTCCTGAAGGCTTATTGCTGCCTCCGCTAGGGTTTCCAGTGCAAGACGATCTTGGGAGCTAGGGTTTAAGTTTTTATTCTGCAACCTTGATAGTCTGATCATTTTGTAGAGCCTAGATTTGTCCTTCATTAATCTCATATTTCTTCTTTTTAGCAGGGCATGCATCCCTCTCATTTCTAGGAGAGAATTATGCAATTTAGTATTTTTCTTAGTTAATATTGCATTATTTCTTTTGATTTCTCTATCTAGGACCTCTAGATCATTTATTTTCCCTAATAGCTAGTTGATTCTATGGGACCTAGGTTTACTTGAGGAATCTTCTACCACTAATTCACCCTGGACTTCTGTTGGTGTGGATGATGGAAACTCCTCTTTCCCTACTTGAAACTATTATGCTAAGTTAGTTTCTTGTTCTTCTTGATCTTCAGAGTCTGAGTAAGTTAGGTTGAGTATGTTTCTATCTGGTGCTAAAACGTCTTCTACATCTACAACAAATCTTGACGGACTGATAGTTGAGGTCGAAAATGTCATCTGGAGGACTAACAGGTCATCTTTTGCCCCAAAAAATTGGCCAAATTACTGAAAACTAGGGCTCAAAGATGAATTTGGTTCTCCAAATATGTGACACCTGTGTAAAACCCAAAAGAGGTTTTTGTATATTGCTTTCTTGTGAGCAAAAATCACTCTTAGTTTTTCAGAATTCGTTTTCATTTTCCCAAGATCTGTATTTCAAAAACATGTTTCAAACAGGGAAATTCTAAGATCTGAAAATTAGGGCTCAGCGATGGATTCTATTCTCCCAATATGCAATAGTTGTATGAAAACTGAGATAGGTTATTGTTCTAGGACATGTTAGGAACAAAAAACTTTGAGCATTTTGCAAAATGATTCTCCAGTCGCTTAGAATCATCGTATTAAAATGATGAATTTTCATAGTAAAACTCCAATTTCGATGGCTTGGAGCGCCCTAAAATTTCGGTCTTAGCTGCCCAAAGTCCACTTTTGGTGGCTTAGAGACCATTTTGAAACAAATATTAGCCATGGAAACCTGTGTTTTGAGTTTTTTGAGCGGGTCCTCCTCCTTTCTTCATCTTCTTGAATGGTCTTCTATGCCTACAAAATTAAAATTCGAACCCTGGGGAAGGAGATGACCATGTTGGTTTCAGGGAGAGATTAGATTAGTGAGGATGCATGCAGGACAATGGTGAATAGACTGAGGAGAGGGTGCTTATTTTAAGGGGATGATTAGTGATTGGTACTTGAGGAGGGTAAGCCTAAACTCTGGTCAAAAAATCGAGATGGCGAGTGCAATAATCATCTTAACCAGTATTTGATGTCTTATGGTGGTTATATTACAGTCACGGGATAGATGGAGGGCCATGAGGGTTTCAGTTCTTTCAATCAGTCATTTTAGTTTCATAACAACCATTTCTCTACCACTTCATGATTCCTTCTACAGTTTGGGTCTTTTCGGTGGCTAAGAGTTTGTTAGAGGTGCTCTTCATGGTGATGGAGGTTGATATTGATAGTGACACTAACGTTTTCATTTTTGGGGCTTTCGGTGGTTTAGGTATTCTTGGATCCGGTTTTCTAGCTGCCAAAAGCTGGGATTTTCGGTGGCTAATGAACTGCTGAAAAGTTCGCCTAAGCCACCGAAAGCTCCTTTTCAAATATTTTATTAAGAACGGAGTCAACAGGATTTTGGTGGTTAACGTAGTCCCAATTCCAAATTGTTAGCTACCAAAAGCTAGGATTTTTGGTGGCTAATGAACTATTGAAAATTTCTCCTAAGCCACCGAAAGCTAACATTTTAATTTTTTGTGAAAAATTCAGCATACAAGGCATTCCAATTTTGTTGATCACCCAAACATATTTCATAACATGCCTTGACATCATCATCACTATGCAAAAAATAAATTGTCTGAGTTTGACGTATTGAAAACTAATTTATTTAGGAGATAACAAGTTTCATCCCACCAGATATTTGCAAAGGTGCAAGGATCGAGTGTTTTTATATCATGAATAATTTATTCTCAGGATCAATTCCTGAGTCTCTGGCCACATGAAATTCTATGGAAGAAGTGTCACTGAGGCAAAAATATTTGAATGTTTCAATTCCTGCAGGCTTGCTAAACTTACCGATGCTGCAATGGATTGAATTGCATAACAATAATTTCAGTGGGCACATGCCAAAAAAAATTAGTCCTATATACACTATGTTATGGTGGATGAGTATTTCTAATAATTGTCTTAGTGGTTGTCTTCCTTCATCTATAGGTAATTTATCGGCCCTGGGATTTATTTTGATCAATGGAAATCAACTAACAGGTGATGTTCCTCCATATATTGGATGACTGGATAATTTATGGTGGATGAATATTTCTAATAATCATCTTAGTGGTTGTCTTCCTTCATCCATAGGTAAGTTATCGGCCTTGGTATTTCTTTTGATTGATGGAAATCAATTAACATGTGATGTTCTGCCAAAGACTGGTTGATTGGAAAAGATTAAAAAGATCGATCCCGACAAAAATAGGCTTTCTGGTGTGATTCCTAAAGAGATTAGTAACTTATATACTTTGTAGCTTCTTATTGATGGAAATCAATTAACATGAAATGTACTACCAAAGATTGGTCGACTGGGAAAGATTGAAGTTATGTATTTCAACAAAAACAAGATTTTTGTTATGATTCCTAAGGAAATTGGCAATTGTATTTCTCTGAAAAAAATTGATCTTAACCACAACGTGTTCAGTGGTCCCATCCCACTTGTTGGAAATATTAATTACTCGCAGATCCATATCTGATCTTCGCTAACTCCATTAGAGTCCTTATTATCTTAGATCGTTTCGGTCAGTTTGATAAGAGGGAAGAGTCCACGATTCGACAATATAAACCAGTCAAATTAATTTATGAAGCTAAGCTTGTAGGTATATAGTTATTACAACAATTAATGGCAAGTCTGTAGATTCACGTAGAAGCATTTTTCAGGTTGCCTATAAATAGTAGAAGAACTTTATAAGTCAAGTTAGACAACAGAACTCTAGGTGAGAAAAAGAGAGAAAGAGAGAACTATGAATAGACAGTGAAATTGAATCTCAAGCTTCTGTGTGTGTGGTTGATTTTTTCGAAGAGCTGAAGCTCTGTAAAAGGATCAGCCGATGAGCCGACAAGTTTGTATTACATTTTGTTATTTCCAAACAAGTTATTTATATGAAATATTTCATGGTTGAATGCATTTGGCCGCACATTCTTTCCAAAGTTACTTATGTAAATGTTTTTTACAATTACAGTTGAGTGAAAGAAAAAGAATCCATAAATTTCTCACCCAGTGAAAGTTCTAGGTTTTACGGCAGAGTGTTCGACTCAAATCTTCCTAAATATTTGGTTATATTTTTTTTATAGTTCTATTGAAATGTTGTTGTGTCGGTTTTTACTTCATCTTACTAACAGGCGAAACACATTTGTAATTTCTTGTCTTATAGACTAAGAAACATACTTTGTAAATTCTAACTAAAACCAAACCAAAGCAAGTGAGTCCAAGTAAAACGGTCGAGTAAAATCAACAAGTTGTCGAAGTGGTCAAACCGACAAGTAGTCGATTCAGTTCCATCTAAGTGTAAAACTGATAAGTTGTTAGTTATCAACAAGTGGTCAAAGTAAAACATATCGACAGAACCAACAAGTAGCTTTTAGTAGAACCAACAAGTAAGAACTTTTCAAGGTAAACGAATCGGGTATAAAAGTCCAACCATATTGGTGCCGACCACATTGGTATACTTGTCTAGTCGGTTTCACTCGACAAGTAAAAATAAAAAGAGTTTGGCATGAAATTTTTTAATAACTGAGTGGTAAACTAAAGTTTAGTGGGCTTGGTTTTGGCTAATTGGTATCATAGCAAGGTTTAGGAAATAAACCTTGTCTTAAAAGTGGAAAATTAATTTTCTAAGAAAAGTTTAAAAAAAATAAAACTGTCTTCCACTTCTAGTTCATTGCAAAATCCAATTTTTACAAGAAATAATTATGAATATTGGTCTCTAATAGTGAAGGCTTTGTTTAGATGTCAAGATGTCTAGGAGATAGTCCAACATGGTTATGTAGAACTAGCAGAGATGAAAACATACAACAATATCACACAAGCTGAGAAAGATGCCTTGAGGGAACAGAGGAAGACAGATGGAAAGGATTTGTTCCACATACACCAAGCCATGCTTGAAAGAATAATCCCAAGAGTAGCAGCAACAGTTAATTCTAAGCATGCATGTGATACATTGGAAACCACCTATCAAGGTTTGGATAAGGTAAGGAAATCCAAGCTACAGGTTCTGAGAAGAGATTTTGAATCTCTGTCAATGAAAGATTTTGAGACTGTAGACACATTCTACACCATAGTTGTTGGTTTGATAAATCAACTTAAATCTCATGGAGAAACCCTCACATACCAAAGGGTGGTTGAAACAATTCTCAGAAGTCTTCCCCTAAGATTTTAAAACTTGGTTGTGACCTTAGAAGAACACACAGGAATGTCGGTGTTCAACATTGATGAGTTGCAAGATTCACTCATCAATCATGAACAGAGGCTCAGCAGAACACAAACATCATTGGAAGGTGCATTTGCAGCACAGTCATCCATAATCCATGGTAGAGGCAAGGGGAGAAATAACTCCAGAGGCAGAGGAAGAAGTTATTCCAGAGGAGGACAAGGCAGAAGTCCTGCAAATGTTGCTAGAAGAGGAGAGAATCAGAATTCAAATCAGCCAAGTGGTAAGAGGTTTGATAAATAAAAAATACAATGTCATTATTGTAAGAAATTTGGTCATTATGCATATGAATGCATGAAGAAACAATATGACTAAGGAAGGAAAATCCCAAATCAGTCGACCAACACCAGCACTCCGACAAGTGCAATGTTAATGGCATCTACATCTCCAATTGAATGCAATGATGTTCAAGAAATTCCACATGACATATGGTACTTAGATTCAGGCTGCAACAATCATATGACTAGTAATTTAAATTTGTTTTCCAGGCTAGATAATTCATTTCAAACTGATTTTACAATTGGAAACAATGTCCAAGTTAGTGTTTTTTGAAAAGGTACTATCGGTATTCTAACCAAACAGGGGGAGAGTAAGTATATCCCTGATGTCTACCATGTTGAAGGTATGAAACATAGTTTGTTAAGCATTGGATAGTTGATACAAAAATGTTACAGATTTTACATAGAATATGATCACTGTGTGATTAAAGACAAGCATCGAATGTTAGGATTATTAATCCTCCCTTGTCCAATTTTGTCATATGTCTAAATCAAGAGCCATGTATAAATCAGGAGTCCTTCCAGTCTAATTTTAGTCACTAGCACTATTGGCTCCACTTGGCCTAATTAGGGCACATGTTCTAGTTACTAAAGTGTGGGGAACACTAATTGAGGCCTACTAGCACTGATTACACTTCCATGCATCAGTTTAGGAGCCTCCTAGATCAATCCCTATAAATTAGGAGCCACTGGGAGTGTTGATACCAATCAAGGTCAGTTGAGTTGATTTGGTGTCTAGTCAACCTCAGTTAGGAGTCAGTTGCATTCAATTCTAGTCCTCTACATTCAGTTAGTGCTAGGTTTGCATGGATGCATGCAGGAGAAGCACATTTATCACCTACCACATTCAGTTAGGCTTAGTTAACATTGAATTAAACACTTGAGTTGTGATTTAGAACTCCGATGAACTCTGATAATGACTTAGACAAGATCAGTTAATCATTCAGTCAAGTAGAGTCAAACCAATTCAAATTTCATCACATAGGATTCGAATTGCATGAGGCTATTTAACCATTGTACTTCATTGTAATGATTATCTAATTACTTTTTTATTAATGAAAGCATTCACAGTTTCAATCCATTTTTGTACTATTTCATTCTTCAATTGCTGAGTAAATTGTGTGATCGATCTTATGACTTGTGTGTTTGTCCACATATCTATGTGCTCAGTTTAATATGGTATCTGAGCCTTGGTGGACAAGTCACTTCTCCTCGTCGGATCTCCTATTGGATGAATTTTTTTGAGCAAATTGTCTCCTTCCAATACTGCACTAGAAGTGGAGAATTTACCACTTAATATCCCAAGCAAAGGAATTGTTGATCAAGCTTTCTTGATCAATTATGCTGGGTGTGATGAAAATTCCAAAAGTGCATGCTGTCGACCTTATTTTGTCTGTTTGATTGCGTGATTTACAGGTTATCAAATATTCTCACTACATTTCCTACAAGCAGCTCATTCTCCTCACTGCATTCGCTACAACAACTCAGTCTTCTTCACTACATTCAAAATAGCTCCTCCAATGGAGCATCTCACTTCCTTCAACTACCACCATTGGAAGGAGGACATGGGGAACCAACTTTGCTCCAAGAAGCTCTTGAGACTCACAATGGAGATAGAGGCAGAGCCAATTCTTAATCATGACAAAGAAAAGTACTGGAATAGGCTTGATGAAGCCTATGGATGGTTGTGTCTCTCAATCTCTCAAGATATTCTTTTCAACATCAAGGTATTGAAGACTCCCAAGGAGATTCGGGATAAGCTTGTGTAACGTCCCCTCCCTCTAATCGACGAAGAGGATGCTACTATCACCAAACATATGGGAAAATATCCCCATGAAGATGAACAGGCATATAGTGCTAAAATCAAAACTTAAAACTTAAAACATGCTAAGACGCATAAACCTTCACATGCATAACAGAAGCAAACATACATTCATTCAAGCATACCACATGTTCATCATATTCATTATTTAGTAAATATAAATGCAGAGGAAAAATAGTTAAGAATACTCATCTTAAAAAAGACTCGTCCCACAACCAGCTACGTCGCTGTAACGTTCCACCCAACCATATGTTAGGGTACATAGGGTACTCCCAAAGGACCGAACACCAAGAGAAACCGCTTCACACAAACAGATCACAGATCAACACACCAATGTTTGTCACGTGGTTAAAACCCTCAAGAGGGAAACAGTCCATGGCCCCAGCCAAATAGCTACTTGGAGCAATTTATTATGCAAAAGAAAGAAAGTTACATGAGCTTCTCATAATCGATCAACTAGCTAAGGACCCTCTATGCTCTTTAAATAGAGATCATAGACCAATCGGATGTTAAGACACAGATCAATGGTAGGTATGATCTAAGAGAAGTTGAACCGTTGGATCACTCTATGTCTAAAACATATCGTGACCATCGGATTAGAATATTTACAAATGCATACTAATGCATACTAAAGAAACACACTTTTACCTAATGGATATATTACACAGTTTGATCTTAACTAACTCCTAAGTGTTTAAATATCCTAGCATCCCCCCTTAAGAACAACTTAGGATAGGATTGAAGGATTTACAAAAGTGACACTATTAGGAGAAGGAAGGAGGCATTAGAGCCTATCCCCGCTTAAGAACACATTCGTGAACTCCTAACATAGACCAAATTTTAGAAAACTTCGCTTCTGTAAGAGACTTGGTGAATATGTCTGCAACTTGATCATCTGTAGGGCAATAGATTACTTCAATAACATGATCATGAACAAGATTTATGATGAAGTGCATGTGTAGCTCAATGTGTTTGCTATGCTGATGTAGAACTAGATCTTTGGCAAGCTTAATGGCACTTTGATTGTCACACAAAAGTGGAGTAGGTTGCTGCTGCTCGAATCCAAGCTCTGAAAGGATCTATCGAAGCCATAAAGCTTCCTGACTAGCATTAACTGCAGCTCTATATTCTGCTTCTGCTGAAGAAAGAGCAAGAGCTTGTTGTTTCTTACAAGCCCAAGTGACAGGTCTAGATCCTAGACTAAAAACATAACCTGCAGTAGAATTTCGATCATCAGGATCACTGGCCCAATCTGAATCAGTGAAACCAAGCAACAAAGGTTCCCCCCTGTACTGTAATGAATCCCAAACTAAATTGTACCTTGAATATATCGAAGTATTCTTTTTGTTGCTTTCCATTTATTTTCATGAGGAGTTTGCATATAATGGGCAACACAGCCAACAGCAAAGGAAAGGTTAGGATGGGAATGAGTCAATTATAAAAGACTACCAACAAGCTAACAATACAAGGTGGCATCTACTTCAGGGGAAGTACAAGTGGCAGAAAGTTTGAGTCCAGACTGGAAGGGAGAAGGGGTTGGTTTACAATCTTCCATGGCGAAGCGATGAAGAAGGTCACAAGCATACTTAGACTGGGAAAGAAAGATTCCTTCTTTGGTTTGCAAGACTTGGAGACCAATAAAATAATGTAAATTTCCTAAGTCTGACATTTCAAAAAATTTCTTAAGAATGGATTTCACATGGGTTATAAGTTTAGGGTCACTACTAGTAAGGATAAGATCATCAACATAAAGAACAAGTATGATGAGATGGTTTCCTACCTTATTGGTATAGACATTGGGGTCCAGAATGGCATCTAGAAAAACCAGTGTCAAGGAGAAAGCTATCCATTTTGGCATACCAAGCTCTAGGAGCTTGCTTAAGGCCATATAAGAATTTCTTAAGGAGACAAACAACGATAGAGTTATTCTGAACATATCCAGGAGGTTGTTCCATGTAAATTTCCTCATGTAAATCACCATGTAAGAAGGCATACTTGGCATCCATTTGATGGACTTCCCAGTTATGTAAGGCTGTAAGGGAAAGAACAAGGCGGATGGAGTTCATTTTTGCTACAAGGGCAAAGGTTTCATTGTAGTCAATCCCTTCAACTTGGGAAAAACCTTTGGAAACTAACCTTGCCTTAAGTCTTTCAACACTTCCATCTGATGCATACTTAGTTATGTAGACCCATTTACATCTAACAAGTTTTCTTCCTTTTGGAAGGGGAACAAGATCCCAAGTATTGTTCGCCATTAAAGAATGATAATCTTCATCCTTAGCTGCATCCCAATCTAGATTTACTGAAGCTTATGCAAAAGTTTCTAGATCATGATTCTCAGAAAATTGAGTCAAAAGAGAAGAGGCTCACTGAAACTGAGAATGTGTTCGATGTTGATCTCTAGGATCACCGGCAATATCACCAGTTGTTGCACATGTTGAACGAACCCGTCGAGGAAGTATGGATGCTGGTGAAATTGGAGGAACATGAGTAGGTGGAGGTGGATTTTCATCCTCACTGTCATCATCTGAAACTAGAGTTGGAAAACTGTCAAGGAAGCTGGAAGAAGAAGAAGAAGAAGGCACAATCACCGAATTAGGCTCACAGGTCAAAGATGGTACACGCACCAAGTTAGGCTCGCAGGGCAAGAGATTTTCATCAAATTCAACATCTCTTCTAATGATTATATCATGAGAATGTGGCTGAAGAAGTCTATAACCTTTTACATCTTCAGAATATCCAACAAATATGTACTTTTCACTTTTAGGCTGCAATGCTTTCAGTTTTTCATCTAAAATGTGAGCCCATGCTTCACAACCAAACACACGAAAGCGACTTACATCTGGTTTAATTTTACTCCATGCTTATTTCGGTGTTATACCCTGTAAAACTTTAGTGGGTGTGCGATTAACTATGTAATTTGCACAATTTATGGCCTCAGCCCAATATTGAAGACTTAGTCCCTTAGATTGGATAATACAATTAGCCATTTTTTTTAAAGTGCGGTTCTTCCGTTCAACTACACCATTTTGTTGTGGTGCATATGGAACAGTGTGCTATTGTTGGATTCCTTGTTCAATGCAAAAATCAGTGAACTTGTTGTTAACATATTCTCCTCCATTGTCAGATCTTAAATTAATAATTTGATGACAAGATTGTTTTTCAACAAGGGCCTTATAGTCCAAGAACATGTTAAATAATTCGCTCTTAAGTTTTTGGAAGTAAACCCAAGTGTGTCTGGAGTAGTCATCAATGAAAGTTAAGAAATATTTGAAACTAGAAAAGGAAGCAGACGAAAGAGGGCCACACAAGTCACTATGCACAAGCTCCAAGGGAACCGAGGCATGCCAAGAGGCACGTTTGTCAAAACTATCTCGATGATGTTTTTCGAGTACACAACTGGAACAAACACCATCCTTGCAAGATACCAGCAGAAGACTAGTCACCATATTGTCTTTACATAGTTGTTGCAATGAGCGATAATTTAAGTGACCAAATCGCTCATGCCAAAGTTTGCTCAAGTTATCACTATGAGCAACAAAAACTGAAGGAAAAGGTGATGACCCAAAGTTGTTAAATTTGTACAACCTGGTAATATCATCAACAGTTCCACTAGCAAGGACATTTTGAGGATTTTTAAAATCCTTGATTACAACTTGGTGACGTGTAAACGTCACAGTTTTACCTTCACCTGAATGAGTAATTTGATAGACTGATAACAAATTGTATGAAATTTTTGGAACATATAGTACATCACTGAAATGACCATTTTCTACTGGAACTGTTCCAGATCCAACACCCATAGATCTATCATCACCAACAAATATTTGTTTGGTGTTACATTCATGCATAGTAGAAAAGACGGCTTTATCCTTAGCCATATGATAAGATGCTCCAAAATCAATGAGCCATTCATTTGAAGTAGAAGAGGAAGATGTAGTATAAGAGTAACCAGAAGTGCAAAGTACATGTCCATGAGAGGTAGATTTTGAAGACAAATCTAGGCTAATGTAGTGCTTCTTCATTGCTACTTCCAAGGCTTCCATCTTCTTAAAACACTTAGATTCATCATGATTATCTTTCCCACGAAAATTGCAGTGACGCTCAGTCTTCTTTCCTTTTTGCTTGGATCCTTTATCATTTTTTAAGGGAGGAGCTAACTGAGAGGGTTTGGGACCCTTGTTGTTTTTCTTATTATTGCGAAAATTATGTTTCTTGGGAGGTTTGGACTTTTCTTTCTGTTGGGACAATAAGGCTTTCCCAGATGTATCTGCATTGTTAATTATTCCAAGATGAATGAGCTTATCTTGCTCTCTAATTAAGGAATCACAAAAGGATTCGAGGCTAGGCTCTTGATAGCTAGCTACAGTCAAGGATTCTTTCATGGAGTAGAATGTAGATACAAAAACAGAATATGCAGGTCCAAGTTTTGAAAGAATATGGTAAATACATTGTTTGTCTTCTTTCTTAATCTTTCATTCTGGACATAATAGTCTAAGAGTTTTATACTTACATAAATGGTCTTGAATGCAAGAAAAATCATTTGAATTCAAGGAAAGCAACTCATTCTCAAGTTGATGACCCTGAATTTCATTGTGTTTACCAAACACAGATTCCAACTTTTCCCAAGCTTTATCAGGTTCATCAATTCCAGATGTGTGGAATCGCAAATCAGTAGAGATTGACATCCCAATCAATCCACGAGCTTCATCACATCTATTTTCCAATTTAATTTTCTTATCATCATCAGTGGGTTCTGTTTCTTTCCCTGAGGTTATCCTAAAAAGTCCCCTACTTCGTAGAACATCGTCCATACGAGATTTCAATGAGAAATAGTTAGAACTTGTAAGTATAATATCACAAAGGGCATCCATACTATAAAATAATGGCTAAAAAAATAGAAACTAAATATCTGGTTGCAAAGGGCTTGAAAAAATATGCGATTTAAAAAAAAACGACACTTAAAACTGATTTCGGATAATGAAGTTATGCTTGATCAAATAAAATGTTGAAGATGTACACAATAGTGACATGGCAGATATTAACTTACCAACTAAAAAAAGAAGCCCCCTCTTCCCAAGATCAACCTTTGACAATCACTTTTACAATAAAGTTGCTTTGAAGTGAATCACTTTTGTAGAATAAGTGATGTTCACTTCTACAATAATGACTTTTAAATAGTGCAGCAATAAATTAAAATACTTAAGTGACTCACTTTTATTTTATTTTATTTATGTGAGATGCACTTTTACAATAAAGTAACTTGAAAATATAAATTGCATGCACTAAAAAGTAGCTTGATAAGACTTGAACTCAAGACTTATCAAGGTGTAAAGCAACTTTGGACCAGGTGAGCTAAGTTTAAAAGGTACATAAAAGTATGGAAAGAGGAAGGGGGCTTTTCTTTTACTCTTATCTCTCATTTTTCGTGCTTTCTTTCTTTTCCTGCAAATCACCAAAAAAAAAAAAAATCCACACAAAGGGGTTAGATCTTGGTTAGCTTACCCGGAAAGTCTACGTTTTCAAGTTTTCTCGTTGTTTTCCATGATTGCACAAGGTGCATGGCAAAGAACATACGTAGCCGAGAACACAAGAAAAAAAACTTTCCCTTACTGTTTCTGCTTTGCCTCGATCGCGCAAGGTGCACAACAAAGAGCATACGCAGTCAGGGAAAACAACAGTCTGAGCTAAAACATAAAATATCTAATAATAAACTGATAAAATATGAGATATTTAAAAAAAACAAATCCATCACTGTAACATTATACCTTCAGATTTTTCGGAATGGGTCACTTCTGGAGCAAAAGGAAACAGTTTTCAGTGAAACAAAAACTATTTCCCAATGAAAACGGTACTCTAGACATAATGGAATAGCTCCCACAGCCCAAAAATGCACAAAAAATCAAAAACTAGAAACCCTTTCAAAGTTTCGGCAACACCGGTTCCAGATCTTGATCAAAACCGAAAGCGACTCTTCATAAAAGCTCTGATACCATGTTAGGGTACACAAGGTACTCCCAAAGGACCGAACACAAAGAGGAACTGCTTCACACAAACATATCACAGATCAATAGACCAATGTTTGTCACGTGGTTAAAACCCTCGAGATGGAAACAGTCCACAGCCCCAGCCAAATAGCTACTTGGAGCAAATTATTATGCAAAAGAAAGAAAGTTACATGAGCTTCTCATAATCGATCAACTAGCCAAGGACCCTCTATGCTATTTAAATAGAGATTATAGACCAATCGGGTGTTAAGCCACGGAGCAATGGTAGGTATGATCTAAGAGAGGTTGAATCGTCGGATCACTCTATGTCTAGAACATATCGTGACCATTGGATTAGAATACTTACAAATGCATACTAAAGAAACACACTTTTACCTAACGGATATATTACACAAGTTGATCTTAACTAACTCCTAAGTGTCTAAATATCCTAACACCATAGGCCAGCGTGCTCATAAATCTCTCAGCAATGTTGCCACCCCTGAGCTGGGCATGATTCCTCAAGGAGTAAGGGTCAAAGCAAGCTTACACGTAGCCAAGGTACACAAATCAGCCAAGCCCACACAGTAGGGTTTAACGGGTCTTTAAGGAGTTAGGGAAGGCTAAATGCTAAGATGGTGGCCTCAACCGAGAGCTAAGGACGCCTACAACAGTGCTAACCCTGACCTCTAAGACATCCACACACTCAACACTAGGAATCGGCCCTTTCTCTATTTCACAGTCCCTCATGCCCTGACTTCCCTTTCCAATATTATTCAAGGGTTGTGGAGAAAAAAGCCAGCAATCTCACTCTGTCTGAGTGGCTCCAAACACCAGCTTCTCAAGCATACCCAGACTCTAATCCTATTCTCAGTAGTCTGAATACCAACCACTGCATACCGCAGTAAAACAATAGTTCACAGCTCTATGAAGGAGATGAAGACAACATGGTGATAATCCCAAATGACAAGGTGAACACAGCTCAGGTCAAACACAATGATTCAGAATTGTTCTTGGCCCTAGTGTGGCCAAAACAACTCAGCAATAACCCCACAAGGTACTTGCATAGACAGTAACCCAAAACCAGGGTAAGTCAACAGCAGCCCCAATCATATAAGGAAACGACGATAGCATTACATGGTCTACAAAAAGGGAAAGAATCCAAATTCCCAAGACTAAGCCCACAACACACGATCCTTCATGCAATGGCCGGATAAAATTAAACAGACCAGAAAATGGGAAAAGGAACAGACTCCCAATTTAGGCGTGAGGGAAAAAGACACAGCCAACAGTCACAGTTCAGCGTTGAACCACAGGGAAAAACCACAGCAGACTTCAGCAAATGCCACATTGTAAAGGAAAACACAATCAACAACACGTGGAGGAGACTGCAGTCAACATTCAGTGAGGGAACCGTTGCAGTCTTCAGCTCGCGATCCACTATGAAGGATGGAACAATACCGAATCCAATAATCTGTGTAGGAAATAAATTGGTTCTCTGTGTGGATGGAATGAACACAATCATAGACCAGAAAACCCGTGAGAGAGGGAAGCAAACCCCCCAACAAGGAAAGGTAATCCCTTTTAACTCTGCCCTGCGTGAGGAAAACGAACAGTCGGCGGTGAGGAGAGTGGAAAGAATGATCAGTCGTCACGTCATGGAGGGAGTGCAGGTGTGAGCGCAGTGGTTTCCTACCAGCCCATAGCTGCCCCCACTAACAACAGACATTAAGGTGGTCGATAGATGGAAAACTCCCAATGGCCCCCACGGGTTAGACAACCCCCCCTTAACCGTAGGAATCATGCCCTTTTCATTTAACGTTGCACCATCGTATCTAGTTGTAGGTTTATTTTAAATTGATGTGCATACTTACATGATGCCAAAACTATAGTGTGCCGGATAGCACAATGTACCATTGACAACGGTCCCTATTTCCGAAACATAACATAGCCGAATCGATGGTGGGGCTTTTTCCTTTAGCTCCACACCACGATTTATTACAATATATACATCACGTACCTTTTAATGCAAATGGGGTCAAAACTGGCGCATTACAATCACCTCCCCCTTGGAATAACACTATCCTTGGTGTTCTAATTCATAGGAATACATATACAATTTGCACATCAAAATTTCAAAATTTTGCAGATATGTCCCTTATTCAGTTATTTACTTTGAACGTTCAGGACCAAGCCCCTTGGCTTCCACGTACTTCTCTTGTTGGTTCTCAGCTCTTGGCTTATCCCGAAGTCTAAGAACTTTGTGGCTGCTACACTCTTTATGTTCCCTCGTTGGGAAGTCCCAGCATTAATGATGTCCTCTGCATTCCTAGCATTTCATTGGTTGCCTCATCTTTTGCTGCTCAATTTCCTTTGAGTCTTCATGCCTTGACCATTTCTTAATTGATCGCTTGGACGAATGTTCCATCATTGATCCACTTTCCTTGCCTTTACGGATTGCTACCATAAGGATTTGGACCTCCTTTTACAAACCAATAGAGCCTTGCAAAATCTGGTGGTTCATCTCATTCTGCATTTTCTGTATCTTGGGCATCTCTCCAAGATTCTTTTGGGTCCTAGCAATCGTTTAGAGGAGACTTCTATCCAAGTCCAAAAAATTTTGGTCTGCTGCCATGATCAATGTGCACCACTGGATTTCACCTTTCACTTGTGAAATGCATCATTGAAACCCTGTTAGACCAAGCATAATGTAGGCATTTAAATCAGTCAATTAATTTCCCAATTGGCATGACAGTCCAAGCCCCATCAAGGGGAGTTTCATATCTTTCATGCCTTCCCAACAGGCACATGAGCTCATTAGTGTCCATTCTTGGGCAGGGAATTAACCAAATACACACATTCCATTTTCAGTCATACATGCATTCAACAATCTTTTGTTTTCACAATGCATAAATATATATATATATATATAATCAAAAGGCAAGAGAGAGCAACAAGAGTTTTTCCCCTCTTTGTTTTGTTCCATCCTAGAACCCACACAACCGTTGTGGCTTTTCATTCTCTCATCTTCTTTCACTTCACCGTGAATGTTGGACCAAACTCTTGGTCATGACACTTAGTGTCTCCGGTCTATTTAAGACCTCTCAACCATGGAGCCTCCCCACATGGTTTGCCTCGGCTGCTAGGAAATTCACAATCTCACTAGCACCTTTTTCATTACTGCTCATTCTAAGCTCTTTAGGACATTCACATGTCCACATGCACCCCTAGGATGCTCTCATAGTCCTCGCCTCCAATGATACCTATATTCATACATTGAATAAATTAACATGTTTAGTTTATTCTCATCAGTTTTTATCTTTTAAACAAGAGCTTAAAACATCATAACCAAATCATATACACATGCATATTCATAAGCAAGAATTGCAAAATAATCCAATACTTATCTGTATTGTGTGCATCCTCGTTGGTCCACAAGATCTTGCTTTGCTTTGCAAGCCTTGGGATAGCCTATGGACTTGGATGTTAGACTAGCATGCAGGCTACTTCACAACATCCTTTTATACATATATCAGGCACAGTCAAGCCAACCTTGAGTTAGGTTTATTAGACCATCAACAAATCAACTGTACTTATATCAATAATACACTTATATCAACAACCAATCATCAGCCAAGCCAACACCGTTGGGTTTATTAGGCCATCAACAATAACACATGCACTTATATCAACAATAAACGACCACTTCCCATATCACACAAGAGACCACTCCCTTCTTTGAGTTGACAGTCCCCTAGGACTGTCTCCTTCTATGTGCTCTTTAGAGAGACCACTCCCTTCTCTGAGTTAACATTCCCTCAGGAATGTCTCCTTCTCTATCGAAGGCAGGATGAGCTCAAACCATTGTTCATTTAGTGTAAAATACTAGACTGCATTTGTTTAGCCTGACAACACAAGCAATAGAAGCATATTTGTTAGCGTTATTGCTCTAAAATTGTAACCATATTTCACATCATTCACTATCAAGTATTGAGACACTAGGAGTGCGTCCACTCCCTAGGGTGTAATCAATATTGAAAAACCCTTCCATGAACTGACATTGGGAAAGTGTGCACCATTTTCTGGTGTGTGCCATGTAGGCCCTATGCATACTCAAGCAATCTTCCACAACGAAAACAAAATCAAAACATGCTTTGCATATTGAATTTAACAATTTGACATGTGTATTCTTAGCTAGGGTCACAGAACACTTATCCATTTGCCGAAGCAGTTTTCCTTCGTTAAGGAGGAATGGCGGCTCCCTTCTCTAAGTTGACAGTCCCTTGATTTTCCATCCCAACTCCTCTTTTCATGTCATATCCACACATGTCGTATTGACATCATATATACCATCTTGCTCATGTTGCTTACCAAACATGTAGTGCAGATGAGACATTTCCAAAATGTCCAATGGAGTTTCACCCAAAACCCATTCCAAGATAAGGGAAAACCTTCCCATGAATTTTGGCTCCTGTAAACCAGCACACATGATCTTCTTGCAGTGTCTACCCCCAACACATTCATCAAATAACCAAACAGTCAGTCATTATCTGATAATACAATCCAAATTTGATTGTTCCATAACCAAGCAATGACATTAGCAATTAAATTCAATGAGAATTTGCAACTCTATTTAGTACAGAAATTGATTTTCTTGGAAATGAGGTGATCCTCATTTATGGGTCCCTAGCAAGCAGTACCACTATACCCATTATAATTTAAGGTTTAGTAGCATAACATGAATACCCACTTACAATGCATCCTCCTGACACAATCTTATGCAAGCCAATAGTGATTAGTAGTTGTCAGCAATTTCTCAGATCCGAAATTCACAAATTCAAATTTGACAACTCATTATTCATACAAACTATTTTCATAGCCATGAGACTCTTCTCATGAAGTTTGGCTCTTTCACATGGTGGATTTCGACCCCTGTCATGGTCTTACTCTCATTTCCATGCTCCAAACAATCTACCTAAAACCTGAACTTCAATCAACCAAACATTCGGTGAGTCTTGATGCATATAACATTTTCATTGCTGCAACAATCATTGAAGCATTTTCAAAATTTACCGAATTCGAATACTTCCAGTTGTTAATCACATCAATATTACCAAAACTTATTTACTTCATGCAATCATCCTCATACTTTAAATTACAGGGTACAGTCACATCATTTATGCAATTAAATGAAATGTTTAGATACTCCTTACTACAAAAGCGTATCATTTGTACCACCTTGCTCTTCTATAGAGCATTTCCAGTAGCCTATTGATCCTGACTACCCTCTTCATGCACTTACTATCCTGCATTCATAACAGATCTTAAAATAGTTCCAGAATTGTCATCAATTCATCATTTGAGCAATTAGTTATTCATAATATCACATGTGCTATCTTAATGCATTCATGCAATGCATCACAACATTTGTACCCATACTTAGGTAATCATTTACTCACACCCTTCATATGCATCCATTCAATGCATAACTACAATATTTATGAAATCTTTTAATGCGTATCCACTCAATGCTACCTTGCGTTGATTGAAGAATACTATGCATTCAAACATACCATGCATGGCCTAACCATGACTACTTCATATAGGATGCATTACTATAATCAAGATCATCAGTGCTTACTTTCTTCGGGATACTAAGCTCATAGAAACATAGTACAGGCATAACATATTTCTATATGAATGCAGTATAAAATTCAAATACCCACATGGTATGAGACCTCTTACTTTTACCACTCCATGCAATTTTCATAATTAAACTCTTACCTTCATGGGTCCTACTTACACCCTTGACATTACCCGTTTGGTTGGTCCTTTACAGGAGATTGCAGAATTTGCTCACCAACTTTTGATTCTGGACTTGTTGCCTTATCCCTTTCTCCATAGGGTTGCTAGTCACATTCGTCAACATCACCAACATATTCCATCCATGCCCATGTTTTCGTTGGTTTTTCCACTAATGCCAACATCAATGCAATAATCATCATGGGTGGTTCTTTATAAACATATAATCCTCACTATTTTTACTAGCATGTAATATCCTATGCATGCAAGGCATATCCTCATACATTTCATGTATAAAACTTATAAAATGTAGTTATAATCAACAAGATAGGGTTTTAAGGAAACTTCCCTTTTTACGTCCCTCATCCTTGCATGGAACTCCTCTTCCACACAACAACTGATTTGACTACATGGTCTTGCTACCTCTAGGCATGTGATTTCCCATATTTGTCCATTTGACAGTAGCACCTTTCTCTTTTAGGAAATCACTTAGCACCTTGTTGCTCCACACTCATATTCTGGTGACTCTCCCTTATTCCCCGCTAGATACTCTTTCCAATGCCTGTCGATATGCTTCATTATAACCTCGAGTGTGAAAACCACATCATTTCAAAAATGATGGGAAAACGCACTACTAAATGTTAGGTCTGAAATGCGAACTCCAACCACCTAGGGTTTTCTTCCTTTTCAGTCCTGAAACTGCTAAGAACCCCAATGAGAAATTCACTACAAGCCTACTGGAGCACTAGTTGGAACTACTTAAAATTCCACTGGAAAACCCAATTTTATTTCTCCCTATAGGGTCCCTTCCCAACTAAGTTTCCGACGCTTCGGTGGTAAAAATACCTAGCTCATCAGTGGTCTGTTCCTTTATTTTTCTTTGTCGTTTCGGTGGGCAAAATGACTAGACTTCTGATTTGTATCGGTGAGAAAACCGACTGTTCATCGGGTCCTCTCCTTACTAATCTTCCAGTGTTTCAACAGCTGAAACCTCTAATTTCTTTTGTTGAATCGACAAATTTCTCGTCTACTGTTCCGAGTTTCATCGGCGATAGCATAGACTAACCTGTTGAGTCAGCGGCTGGGTTCCATATACATCAAACGGTTAGTGCCTTCATCTTCTGTAATGGCGGCCCACAATTGAACTATATCTTCTTCCATAGCTCATGACTTTGTCGGTGGTCGGAGCGACTAGGCTTTTACGGCATCAATGCTCGGAGAACATCAGGTGATTAATTCTTTATATGGCCGCAATGGTGAATGTTCGATCAACTAACTTTATCCGACATAGCTCATCAGCAACTAAATCACCTAATAATCGGCGATGTGATCAACTAACCATCGCTGATGGCCGATGATTCTACGACTTAGAAAAAAATTTCGAAAATTTTCTCTTTAGTCTTCTTTTCCGCCGCTTCATTGGCTCAACTGTCTCTTATTTTCCGCTAATTAGAGAAACTTCTTATTGTCCCCGTAGTTATCGAAACCATAATTCACTAACACCTCGGCATCAGTGAGTGGAAGACTAATGCATCGGCGGAATAGTTCACTCAGCAGCCGCAATGGTGGCTCATCATCTTCGATCTTTTTCCGATCGGCAGCCCAATTTGCTAATGATTTTCGATCGACGAACTGAAGCATAACCTGATCGACATCGGTCATTTGAAACTTTCCCTGTCGAAAGACTAGTGCTCTAGGCTTCCACAACAATGGGCGCACGAACCACTATCGTCTTCTGATGGCCGATGATTTCGGGCCTTAGAGAATTATTTTGAACTTTCTTTACTACGTCAGCTGTCGAAACGTCTTCCTCTGCAACATTGGTGGTTGCAAGATCTATCTGTCAGAAGGATAGTCCTCTAGCTATCCATAACAGTGGCGCAAGATCATCTAATTCCTTTCGATTTTATCGGCGATCCACACAACTAACATGCTCCGACGACCGATGAAGTCAACACTTAGAAAATTTTCAAAAATTCTGTGCCATCGGTGGTTGGAGGCTCTATCCTTCAGAAGGATAGTGGTCTAGGTATCCGCAACGGTGGCGCTCAACCAGCTAAGAATCAACGATCCATCTGTCTAAGTGTTCCGATGTGCCAACGGCCAAAACACTTAGGAAATTTTCTGAATTTTCCTCCTCTGTCTCCTGCCGCATTGGCCGTCGAATCAACTATCCATCGGGTGGCATTCCCACTAAGTTCTCCACTGCATCAGAATAACTTGTCACCAAGTTTTTCGATGAGCCAACATTCTAGCACTTAGAAATTTTTGTGAAATTTTCTTGTCTTCACCCATTTTTCTTGGTTTCTGCTGGGCAGTAAGCAACCTACCTCTATTAACTGTTTATCATGGCCCTCTTAGGCCCAAATGCTGCAACATAAGCTCTGTCTCTGCATCTTCACAGCCCATTCAAGCCCAGCTACAACCTTTAGCTCTGATACCATACTGTAAAGTCCCCTTCCTTTGACCGGCGAAGATGACACTACTATAACCAAACATACGAGCAAATAGCCCCATGAAGATGAACAGCCATATAGTGCTGAAATAAAAACTTAAAACATAAAACATGCTAAGACGCATAAACCTTCACATGCATAGTAGAAGCAAACATACATTCATTCAAGCATACCACATGTTCATCATATTCATTATTCAGTAAATATAAATGCAGAGACAAAATAGTTAAGAATACTCATCTTAAAAAGGATTCGTCCCACAACCAACTACGTCACTGCAACGTTCCACCCAGCAATAGGCTAGCGTGCTCATCAATATTTCAACAATGCTGCCACCCCTGAGCTGGGCACGATTCCTCAAGGAGTAAGGGTCAAAGCAGACTTACATGTAGCCAAGGTACACAAATCAGCCAATCCCACACAATAGGGTTTAACATGATATCAAGGAGTTAGGGAAGGATAAATGCTAAGCTGGTGACCTCAACGAAGAGCTAAGGACTCCTACACTAGAGCTAACCCTGACCTCTAAGACATCTACACACCCAACACCATGAATCAATCCTTTCTCTGTTTCACAGTCCCTTAGGCTCTGACTTCCCTTTCTAATATTCTTCAAGGGTTGTGGAGAATAAATCCAGCAATCTCACTCTGTCTGAGTGGCTCCAAACATTGACTTTTCAAGCATACCTAGCCTCTAATCCTATTTTCAATAGTCCGAAGACCAACCACTGCATACTGCAGTAAAACAACAGTTCACAGCTCTGTGAAGGAGATGAAGACAACAAGGTGACAACCCCAAATGACAAGGTGAACATAGCTCAGGTCAAACACGATGATTCAAAGTTGTTCCTGGCCCTAGTGTGGCCAAAACAACTCATCAATAACCCTACAAGGTACTTGCATACATAGCAACCCAGAACTAGGGTAAGTCAACAGCAGCCCCAATCATATAAGGAAACGGCGGCGGCATTACACGGTCTGCAAAAAGGGAAAGATGCCAGATTCCCAACACTGAGTGCACAACACACGATCCTTCATGCAATCACTGGAGAAAATTACATAGACCAGAAAATGGAAAAAGGAACAGACTCCCAATTTAGGTGTGAGAGAAAAAGACAGCCAATAGTCACAGTTCAGCGTTGAACCACAAGGAAAAACCACAACAATCTTCGACAAATGCCACATTGTAAAGGAAAAAACAGTCAACAATGCATGCAGGAGACTGCAACAAGAATTCAGTGAGGGAACTGCCGCAGTCTTCAGCTCACGATCCACTATGAAGGATGGAACAATACCCAGTCCAATAATGTGTGTAGGAAAGAAATCGGTTCTCTACGTGGATGAAAGGAACAGAATCACAGACCAACAAACACGTGAGAGAGGGAAGGAGAACCTCCAAACAAGGAAATGTAATCCCTTTTAACTCCGCCCTACATGAGGAAAAAAAACAGTCGACGGTGGGGAGAGTGGACAGAATGATCGGCCATCGCATTGTGGAGGGAGTGCAAGCATGAGCATAGTGATTTACTTCTAGCCCATAGCTGCCCCCACTAACAACAGAAACTAAGGTGGTCGACACATGGAAAAATCCCAATGGCCCCCACGGGTTAGAAAACCCCCCCTTAACCTTAGGAATCATGCCCTTTTCATTTAACATTGCACCGTCGTAGTTGGCTGTAGGTTTATTTTAAATTGATGTGCATACTTACATGATGCCAAAATTGCAGTGTGTCGGATAGCATGATGTACCATCCGCAACGGTCCCTGTTGCCGAAACATAACACAGCCAAATCGATGGTGGGGCTTTTTCCTTTAGCTCCACACCACAATTTATTACAATATATACATCATGTACCTTTTAATGAAAACAGGGTCAAAATCGGGGCATTACAGCTTACTTCCTTATTTGACAAGTAGGATGAGATGAGGGTCCATCAGCTAGAGAATGAGTTGATCTCTCTTAATCCCTCCAAATTTGAAACACTAAATTAATTCTTCACAAAATTCAAGAACCTAATATTCCAGTTGAAGCTATGCAAGGTTGAGAAGGAGGATGATCAACTCATCCTTTCCTTTCTCTCAAAACTCAGCACAAACTACTCAGTATTTGTATCAAATTTTCAATCGGTGAATCTCACTAATCCAAATTGGAGGATTCCCACTCTTGATGCTTTCATTGAATCTCTGACTTATGAGCATGACAAGTTGATCAAAATGAGGATCATTCGATCTTCCAGAGATCAAGCACTAGTTGCAGGAGGAACTAAGGTAGTGAATAATAAAGGGAAGCAAAAGGATGAGTCTCTTGTGAAAAAAGAGTAGTCAAATTCCTTCAGGTTTGAAGAGAAGCAAGAATAATGGAAAAGGAAAGACCCTTTGTTCCTACTATGGAAGGGGTTTTCATCCAGAAAGCTCCTGTATGAGAAGACAAATTGATGAAATGACTCTTCTTCTGAAGAAACATAACATTGATGCACCTTCTAGAGCAAGGAAGGATGACCATAGAGAAGAAACTGAAGAATATGAAGAGACATGCCATGCACTGAAGGCTAGCTGCTCCACAACACATACCTTCCTCATTGATTCTGGAGCTTCTAATCATATGGTTGCATCCATATAATCATTCTCTTGTTTGTATTCTTTTGATGGTCCTAGTCTTCAGATGGGCAATAACAATAAAGTTCAAATGAAAGCAAAGGGATCTATCAAACTTAAACATGGAAAGTTCAAAGATGTGATTTATGTTCCCTCCCTAGCTGCAAACCTATAATCTGTATACCAGATGACTCATACTGGCTCTCCCTAGTGAGTCATATATGGTCCTGACTCAGAGGAGACCACAAATATCTCTACTGGGAACATCATAGCGAAGGGTGTTGTAAATCATGCCTCCAAGTCATATCAGTTCGCACACTTCATTCCATTTTCATAACTAGTGCACTCTCAACAGCCACTTACAAGGGAAGGTAAAAACATTTCATCTACTTCTTTTGTGGTTTCCACTAGTATTGCAGATGCAGCTATATGAGTTTATGAGATTGAGATTCAAGGAGATTTAGATCCATATCCAAACCCTCCTTCCAAATTGAAGTTATGAAGATGACTACAAATCCATCTAACTCTTAGAATGGAAAGACCCTTGTGCTATGTCATGCAATATTACCTCCTTCGGAGAGATGCAATAGACTCCATGTAAGATGCTACATGGTAAGGGATCATTCTTGCTACATTCATAAGAATAGAGCTGATCATACACCTCTTCATCTAGCAAGAGACAAAGGTTACATTCCTCCTTCCTTCCATCATCATTTTGGGAGAACATGGAGAAGCCTACATGCCAGGACCCAAGATACCTATGCACAGAACATCATGCATGCTACTTCACTACATCACAGAGATTGCAACAATACATTTTCAAGTTTTTCAAACTTGAATACCGATTCTATCTGCTTTGTTAGAGCGGGGCCTTTTTCCCATGTGGTTTTTTCCCTAGCTCCTTGTATTGAGTAGTTACTTTACTTTACTTGATGTAATGGGTGACCTATGGTCTTAGTTACCATGTCCCATAGATTTTCCAAGTTAGAATTTAGGGGGGGTGTTAGGATTATTAATCCTCCCTTGTCCAATTTGGTCATATGTCTAAATTGGGAGTCCTTCCAGTCTATTTTTAGTCACTAGCACTATTGGGTCCACTTGGCCTAATTGGGGAACATGTTCCAATTACTAAAGTGTGGGGAACACTAATTGAGGCCTACTTTCACTAATTGTAGTTGCATGCATCAATTTATGAGCCTCCTAGATTAATCCCTACAAATTAGGAGCCACTAGGAGTGCCAATACCAATCAAGGTCGGTTGAGTTGAGTTGGTGGCTAGTAAATCTCAGTTAGGAGTAAGTCACATTCATTTCTAGTCCTCTACATTCAGTTAGCACTAGGTTTGCATGGATGCAAGTAGGAGAGGGACATTTCTCACCTACCACATTGAGTTAGGCTTAGTTAACACTGAATTAGACACTTGAGTTGTGATTTATAACTCTAATGAACTCTGATAATGATTTAGACAAGGTCAGTTAACGATTTAGTCAAGTAGAGTCAAACCAATTCGAATTTCCTCGCATAGGATTCAAATTGCATAAGGCTATTTAGCCATTGTACTTCATTGTAATTATTATCTAATTATTTTTTTATTAATGAAAACATTCACAACAGCAAGCCATTTTTGCACTATTTCATTCTTCAATTGCTGAGCAAATTGTGTGATCTATATTGTGAGTTGTGTGTTTGTTCACAGATCTATGTGCTCAATTTAATATCCAAGTGACCAGCTGATAGAAAAAGTGCCAATCATAAGAAAATGCTTGTTTCCATTGAGGATTGTTCCCGACATGGAAGGAAAGACAAATACATGAGCTGCATTCAAGGCAGAAAATAAAGAAATAGTCGATCCCCTCGAAAAGAAAGAAAATGGCAGCGCATTTTCAATCTGCATTTCAAACAGAAGTTCAGGATGAATCCTGGCTGTGGCATTTTAGATTTGGACATATTAATTTTGGTGGGATGAAGCTACTGTACATAAAGAATATGGTAAAAGGATTTACATTGATCGATAGACCAGAAAGAGTTTGTGAAGGCTGCATTTCTGGCAAGCAGCATAGAGAGAATTTTCAAGTCGAAAATTCATATAAAGCATGCACACCACTTGAAATTGTGCACTATGATATTTGTGGTCCAATGCAAACGTCATCCATTGGTGGCTGCAATTATTTTCTAACTTTTATTAATGACTACTCAAGAAAAACATGGGTATATTTTCTAAAACATAAATCTGATGCATTTGATTATTTTCAACAGTTCAAGGCATTCGTGGAGAACCATAGTGGATACCACATCAAGGTCTTAAGGACCGATAGAGGAGGTGAATATGTTTCAAATGAATTTCTAAATTTTTTCAATACCGATGGCATACAAAAGCAATTCAATGCAAGGTATATACCTCAGTAGAGAAATGTTGCTGAAAGAAAGAATATAACCATTATGGAGATTGCATGCATCATGTTGGCAGCCAAGAATTTGCCAAATGAATATTGGGGTGAAGCAGTCACAACTGTTGTTTACATTATGAACTGGGGTTCGACAAAGAGTGTGACGAACAAAGTTCCTCAAGAATCATGGACAAGTATGAATCATAGTGTTTCTCATTTAAAAGTTTTTGGTTGTGTTGCATATGCTCATGTTCCAGATGAGCTGATAAGAAGTTAGACAGGAAGGGAAAGAAATGTATTTTTGTCGTCTATTCTGAAGACACAAAAGCATAGAAGTTGTATGATCCTATCACAAGGAAAGTGATAATCAGTTGAGATGTTCAATTTGTTGAGAATGAATCATGGGATGGAACTGTCGACATAACTGTCAATATTGTGTCGAATGTCGACAATGATGATATGCTAGAGGAAGTGGTTCAAACACCACATGTAAGTCAACCGGTCATATCACCGTCGACTCCCATGACACCACGACATGGTTCAGCACAAGGACCATTGACACAAGTGGAAGCTCAAGCTACACCGACAAGCACACCAAGAGGGAAGCAAACTCCATCAAGCATTTCACCGTGGTCGACATCGACAAAACCGATGAAGACAAGAAGTATGCGTGAGATATATGAAGCTGGTACACCAAATTCATTCTCTCTCTTTGCATTATTTTCTCCTATATACGATCCACTAACATTTGAAGAAGTTGTTGAAGAAGAAGTATGGGCACAAGCCATGGATGAAGAAATAGAATGCATTGAGAAGAATGAGACATGGGAGCTGGTAGATGTACCAAAAGAAAAAGATGCAATCAATGTCAAATGGATTTACAAGACCAAGCAAGATTCTAATGGGAATGTTCAGAAGCACAAAGCAAGAATGGTAGTAAGAGGGTTCACACAAAAACCTGACATAGACTTCAATGAAATGTTTGCACTTGTGTCACGCATGGATATAGCCAAAATAGTTTTGGCCTTTGTTGCACAAAAGAAATGGCCTCTTTATTAAATGGATGTCAAGTCAGAATTTTTTAATGTCTATCTAGAAGAGGAAGTATATGTGGAACAACCAAAAGGCTATGAAGTTCCAACTCAATAGCATAAAGTGTACAGAATGAAAAAGGCATTATATGCTTTGAAGCAAGCTCCTAGAGCTTGGTACAGTCGGATTGATTCCTATTTCATTGAAAATAGATTTCACGGAAGTGAAAGTGATTCGACATTGTACACCAAAGTGAATGAGCAAGGTAAGATGATAATTGTCTGCTTGTATGTAGATGATTTAATTTTGACTGGTGACTTTGGAATAACAGAATTTAAAGCAGTCATGGAAAGTGAATTTGAAATAACTGGTATGGGGCTTATGAAGTTTTTTCTGGGCATTGAATTCCAGTAGTCTGTGAGTGGTATATTTATATCACAGTATAAATATGAAAGTGAATTTTTAAAAATATTTAACATGTCTAATTGCAATACATCCCCAACACCAGTAATAACAGGTTTAAAATTGAGCAAGGATGATGAAGGATCAACTGTATATCCTACGTTGTTTAAAAGGCTTGTTGGCAGCCTTATGTATTTAATAGTGACAAGACCAAACATCATGTATGGAGCAAGTCTGATCTCAAGATTCATGGAGTCATCAAAAGACTCACATTGGCAAGTAGGTAAAAGAATTCTGGGGTATGTAAGTGGCACAAAAGACCTTGGCATCATTTATTCAACCTTAGAAAATTTTAAACTCACTATACACTGATAGCGACAATGGAGGTAGTATAGATGATAGCAAGAGCACATATCGGCACCCATTTAATTTTGGTACAAGTGTTCTTTCATTGGATTCAAAGAAACAACCCATAGTAACTTTTTTCTTCAGCAGAAGCAGAGTATGTTGCATGGACAAGTGTTGCATGTTAAGCTATCTGGATGAGGAGAGTGTTAAAAGAATTTTCACATAACCATCAAGAACTAACAACAATCTTCTGCGACAACAATTCAGCCACAGCATTATCAAAGAATCATGTTTTTCACAATAGAACCAAGCACATCGACATAAGGCTTCATTTCATAAGAGAGTTGGTGAACAACAAAGAAATTTGTTTGGAATTTTGCAGGTCTGAAGATCAACTTGCAGACATCTTTACAAAATCATTGGCAAATGACACATTTTAGTATCTACGTAGTTATCTTGGAATGACAAGTTCTGCACGGTGAACATTATCATGCATAGAGAAAGTCTAAGCTTTGAAACATTTTGTAAATTTTGTTTTAAAAATCCCCATCTGCTCATAATTAAGGGGGAGTGTTGGAAATATTAATTACTCGCAGATCCATATTTGATCTCAACCGACTCTGTCAGAGTCCGTATCAACTCAAATCTTGTCAATCAGTCTGACAAGAGGGAAGAGACCATGATTCGACAATCTAAACCAGTCGAATTAATTTCTGAAGCTAAGTTTGTAGGTAAATAATTATTACAAGCATTAACCGAAAATTTTGTAGATTCACGTAGAAGCAGTTTTCAGCTTTCCTATAAATAGTAGAAGAAGATTGTAAATCAAGTTAGACAGTAGAACTCTAGGTGAGAAAAAGAGAGAAAGAGAGAGCTATGAGCAGAGAGTGAAGTTGAAGGTCAATCGATCAGTCACTGAGCGGACAAGTTTAGATTGACAAGTTTGTATTACATTTTGTTATTTTCGGATAAGCTATTTATATGAAATAGTTTATGGTTGAATGCATGTATATTTTGCCACACATTCTTTCCAGAGTTACTTATGTAAATGTTGTTTACAATTACCGTTGAGTGAAAAAACAAGAATCCATAAATTTCTCACCCAGTGAAAGTTCTATCTTTTACCACATAGTGGTCGACTCAAGTCTTCCTAAATAATTGGTTATATGTTTTTTATAGTTCTGTTGAATTGTTATTGTGTCATTTGTTACTTCATCTTACTCACAGGTGAAAAAAATTTGTAATTTCTTAAGTCTTATAGACTAAGAAGCATACTTTGTAAATTTAGACTAAAATCAGAGAGAGCAAATGAGTCCAAGTAAAACGGTCGAGTAAATACGACAAGTTGTCGAAGTGGTCAAACCAACAAGTAGTTGGTTCAGTTCTGTCTAAGTTTAAAACTGACAAGTTGTCGGCTACCAATAAGTGTTCAAAGTAAAACATGTTCGTAGAACCAAAAAGGAAGTGTTGGTAGAAACGACAAGTAAGAACTTGTCAAGGTAAAAGAGTTGGGTCTAAAAGGCTGACCATATTGGTATATTTGTCTAGTTGGTTTTAGCGGACAAGTAAAAAAAAATAGAGGTCGTCGTGAAAGTTTTTAATAACTGAGCAGTAAACTCAAGTTTAGTCTGCTCGATTTTGGATAAAACCACTCAAGATCACGGGGATTTCCTTTCTCAACTAAATGAATGTATCTAGAAATAAATTGACTCATAGCATTCCCAGATATTTGCAAAATATGCATAGTTTGACATATCCATATTTTTCTTATAATAATCTTTCTGGCCGTGTTCTGAAGGGAAGTTGGTTTTTGCATCTCAATGAAAGCTTGTTCCCAGGGAATCTATACTTATGCGGACAACAACTGGGCCGTTATGAATCAACACACTTCAATCTTGGACTTTTATTAGGAGAAAGGTATCAAGGAAGTAGCAGATGACAGGTCCTGCTGGAATATGACAGCCTTTTAGTATCTTGACTTTGGGAGCCATGACGTGTTGGAATGCATAAAAGAAGAGAACATCATCAGCAGAGGACGAGCAGGAGTTGTATATAGAGGTACCATGCCCAGTGGTGAACAAGTTTCAGTGAAAAAACTAAGAGGCACCCGGACCGGTTCTTCAAATGATAAAGGTTTCTTTGCAGAGATAAACATTCTGGGAAAAATACATCACCGTCACATAGTTAGATTACTGGCGTTTTGTTCCAATAATGAAACTAATCTTCTGGTCTATGCATACATTCCTAATGGGAGCTTGGGGGAGCTACTACATGGAAACAGTAGCTGGCATTTGGATTGGGATAGCAGATATAAAATTGCAGTGGAGGTTTCCCAGGGGTTGTGCTATCTTCACCATGATTGCAATCCATGTATCCTTCATCGCCATGTGAAGTCCAACAATATTCTTCTGGACTCCAACTTTGAAGCCCATGTCGCAGATTTTGGCCGGGCCAAGTTCTTGCATGATTATGGTGCCTCAGAATGCATGTCTTCAGTGGCAGGCACCTTTCGCTACACAGCTCCAGGTATATTTGTGTTCCATATTTTTCTGTCTCTAATTTTTGGGTTGATATGCATTTCTCCATAGCCAACGAGGGTCCTCTGAAAGTTTTGTTGTGCATAACAGTTGAAGAATCTTTCGATCTCATTTCATATTCAACTAAAATTTAAGAATTGAATTTAACAGAGTACGCGTACACACTAAAAGTGGACAAGAAGAGCGATGTATACAGCTTTGGTGTGTTCTGCTTGAGCTTATTACTGGCAAAACGTCCATGGATGAATGCGAATATGAAGAGGGAATGAACATCACAGGTTGGGTGAAAAATATTTAAGCGATTGAAAAAGAGAATAATTTATGAAGATCATAGACCCCAGAATGAACAACGTTGCCAAGGAGGAGGCGATGCATATATTTTTTGTGGCTCTGCTTTGTATTGAAGAGCAGCCTGTCCATAGGCCCAGCATGCATAAGACAGTGTACATGATCACATACTTTAAACCCAGGCAATAGTATGATCAAGGAAAAGAAATGTCACACGCCATTGTCAGTCTCACCAATCAAATCGAAGGATATTCCAAGGTGGCATATTCCCTTGTCCCAGAACTAATAACAAGCCGTCTTAGTGTCATGCCAGTGACCTTAGTATGTGATAGGCATTTAGATAATACATTTTGGACATGTATGACCGCATTAACAATAACGGGTTGTTATATTTTGTTATGTTTACATATGTTTTGATTAATATTTAAATAAGGTTTAGTTAAAGGGTGGTTAAAGAAATGGGTAACAATTTATGTTAGTTGGCATTTATTAGCCACTTTATTTATGGTTGTCCTAGTTGTATTTACTTTACAAATTCATGATGGTATCTTAGATTCACGGTATATTAGTATACAGACCTATTTAAATAGATAGGTATTCACTTAAATATTTTTTTTTTAATTATTATTAAATTTTAGAAGAATGTTATTAGTTGTTTTCTGTTTTTACAACATGATTACCTGAGTGTAACAAATGTACAGTGTAGATTCATTTCATGGTCATAGTATCTTATTATGCTTAAATAAATCTTAATTAAGATTTAAATAAGCTTCAATTAAGAATTCACAATTTAATCATTTATAAATCTATATTCAATAAAGTTTTATATTTCCTATTAGTTTTTTATTTTTTACTATTTATTAAATAGTATTTGTTTTATTTTATTATCTTATTATACCTGCCTCAGCAGGTATATTGTAATCGATCGAATTCAAACCGCGTTGACTTTGGGTATTAGTTGGTGCATATCGGTGCATATTTAAAAGATTAAAATCTCTATTCCAAAGTTTAACTTTGTAACATGAAAAATAACAATTTTTAAATTTATTAAAATTGTTTTTATTTGTGTTGCTATTGGTTAAGCAGGGATGATGTCATCCTCGAAGTTTGCTATCTGGATTTGGGTCGACACCTGGTAGCAATGACATCATATGTAACTTTTCACCTACCCGCCTTCTTCTTGTCTCCGGGGGCTCAACGGAATTTCGAAATATGCATTGGACTTTGGATCTATCATTCCCCGCTATGATCTGGACCGTTGATTACTGGACTTTGCAACCTCCACTTTCATCCTGGTCGTTAATCCCTCATCTAATCTGTGCCATGCATTGTCTGTTCATCTAACTCCGCTCTATTCCCAATCGTTGATTCAACTGTTACACATATATGCGAAGCTTACAAACCATACATGTGCACTAGGGCTTCTCCACTGAAATGATCATGATAATTAGATTACGATGCTCCCCTGATGAGTCAAATGTATCATATCTACCCGATCTACAATAACAGAAAACTGATCGGAACATACACACTGAACAGAATGTTGCTGAGAATCAGGAAAACGTACATGTTCGGTTTTGTCCGTCCCCTGTGCCAAAATATCTTCCATTACAGCTTGCCATATCCTTTGTTCTCTCAAATGGAGTTTGGTACCCTAAAACAGCAGACAGAATGCATTAGAAGGTGGGAGCCTGATCCCAAATGTTGAAATGAGAATACCTTGAATTGAAGTTTATCTAGTTACCATAGCGTTCTGCCACATAGTACTCTTCAATTTTTGGTCGATGTTTCTCAATTCATCCTCGCTTCCCCACAGCAACATGCTCAAGCAAAGAATCATGTCAATAGATCACAATTATTACCATTGAATCTGGAGTTGAAGTGGTCACATTGTTGATACGTGATAAAAGAAATTACGCAAAATATATTGATTTGCCATACAAGATTAATGTATAGTGGGATGTAGTAAATTAAAATATTTTTAGTGCTACTCTAAATTTATTTCATAGATAAATAGATTTTCATCCCACAGTGTTTATGCGAGTAAATCATTAGGTTTTCAGTTGCTCCTTGTAGTAGGGTTACTAATTCAGTGGCTAATTTCAGAAAAGCTTCCATCTTTTATTATTCTCCAGTGCATATCATCCATTCTATCTTCCTTCCTCCATTTTACGTTGAGGGATGATACAGATGGCCCCTGACTGCATTTTTGGGCATTTGGCCACTTCATAACGGGATCAAAAAACTGGGTTTTACTAGGTTCTAAGGCACCCATCGACCTTTTAGGGATATTGTATCTTGAAGATTGATTTGGTTGCAAATTTTCTACACAATATTTGTTTTAAAGCCATGGTGGTCGATACCTAATTTCAATAATGAATGCATAACTATATCATTTATCTCGAATTTTCTACTGTCAATAGGTCATTATAGAGAATATAAAATTTTGTTTCGATACACGAATATAAACTAGAAATGTAGAAGCACGACACAATAGGTTGGCTTGTCAACACTGTCTGGTCGAGTTATAGGTACAGTCTGTCTCATTTTTCATCCCCTCCTCCACTTTCTTCATGATAAACAACAAGTAGTTTGGTAATATTTTTATGTGTTTCCCATGCTTCAGCAATGGCTTTGGGTGAAGAATAAAGCTGCAGTTCATTAGAAAGATCATTGATGCCATTCACGATGGCCCTCTTTGAATGCCTAGTACACTGGAAAGATCGTTGATGCCATTCAGGCTGGTCCTCTTTGAATGCCCAGTAAAAAATGTTGTCCAAAATATTGCCCTTTAATTTGCATAATATTTTTTGCAGAGTTTTTTTTTGTTAGGGATCAAATTTGACATAATCTACTCTACATATTAGATGTTTGAACATATGCCAAATATGCTCAATCGAGACTCATTTTTAAAGGAAATTTTAGAATTAGGAAAAAAAATCTGGAATATTGAAGTTACCCATTCATGGACATGCCGGCAAGTTGAAGTTACAGATGAAATTTTCTCGTTTTCTCTTGCAGACATGGATGAAACATGCTCTATCCCAAAAATCTCATAACATATATGTGGTACCAAACGCTTTACCTTGTGTGGACATTCCTTGTAATAAGTGCCAAAAACTACTCTGCTTCCCTTTGTACCGAAGTTTGCCTCGCACGATAACTCGAGCGAGGTGAATTTTAACCTGGAAATCAAATGCTCTTCCTGCTTCAACTTCAAACAGGTTAGCTTAAAGAACACGGCACATTCCAACGTACAAATCATCGAAATTTCAATAGCTCATGCCGGACTATAAATTTTGCTAAGCTAAAATAAAATTGTTGATAAATTCATGAAGCCCAAAGCTTGATTACAGTAAGCTCGAGCCTGTAAAGGGTATAAGAAATGGCGCTTCTACCTTAATTGACGCCTAGAACAAAGGTGTTCCAGGTTTTAAGTGCGAGTACACAAGCTAGCGTATTAATAATTCTGTCACGAATAAGAAACATATGTGGATCTCCCCATGACCCATCTTGGAGCTGATTATCTATTAGCCATTTAAAGTTGGAACAAGTGCAATCCATGCTGTGTCATATGCAGAAATGGTAATTTCACCGTCTTCCATCGATCGAAGTATGTACTTCACTGTTTCTATCCAGCTTTTCATCTTTCTGGCCTCTGTACTGCTCTGTCAATTTGTCACAAATTTCACATACAAGAATCAATCATCCAAATTTTCACATTTAAACGACGATGATCGGTATTGATATGAACCAGAACAAAAGCTTTTCTGCATAAAAATTAGCAAAATAACCTGAAGATTTCGTTCTCGTATCTCAATCTGATCAGCAGTCGAAGATAAAAATTGAATAGCGCATGTATTTAGAATTCAGGCTTGCACTAAACTTGCCAGGGGACAAACACAAACTAGCCCACGTAGGCGAGAGAGAAACGAAAAATCGCTCGATAGCGCATGCGTCAAGCATGCATTAAGCTGGTCAAGTGCAGTGACATTTGTAGGTTTAAGTGTTTTAGGCTTGCACTAAACTCACCAAGGGACAAACACTTGGTGGGTAGCTCACTTTAATATGCCATGGGTGGTGGGGCCGGGCCCCACTTGGCCACCTAGCCACGCTGCCCTGCCACTGTGGCGGGGCCCACCGCACGACAGGTCTCCCTTCGGATTTCTTTTACGGACCCGCTCCCTTTCTTTCCCCATAATTTACAATATACCACATGCTCCATGCGCACCACTGCCAGCGCAGGTTTGCTGGATGATTTGGCCAACTATCTATTGACACGTGTCGGTCTTCGAAATAGTACTCTGACGCTCCAAGAAAAAAAGGAGCGACAGCTTGCCGTGCTCTTTAACGGAAGATTAAAAAAAAAAATACTTTATTTTCACGGAGCCGTTTGAGTTATTACTCAAGTTCAAATAAACCTAACGGCTCTACGAAAAGACCATCAGTTTATTTGAGACAGACAAATTTAGCTACGCTTGCAAGATTTTATCTCCGCTGCATTTAACTGACATAATGACGTCAGATTTTAGCTCCAAGATTCATTGCTAACTTTGGCTCTAAGTTTAGCCAGAGAGAAAAAGGCCTCCCGAGCCACCACTACGGTTGTGGATCGTGATTGGTTACTGTCTTTTTATTATTTTTAATGATAAACACCAAGATTCGTCTGAAAGAGTTATAAAATAATTTTTATTTATATGGATTTATCTCAACTCCCACCGTATATAAGTTAATTTATTATTATTATTTTTAATGATAAACACCAAGATTCGTCTGAAAGAGTTATAAAATAATTTTTATTTATATGGATTTATCTCAACTCCCACCGTATATAAGTTAATTTATTATTATTATTTTTAATGTTGATTTATTTTATTATTTTTAACATTTCCCACATAAAGATAGATACGAAGATCTCTTTCAAACCAGTTGTAAAGCACAAAAAATAAGTGACAAAGAAACAAAGATTTCATAGAAAAAAGTATTGATGTGAACGTGATTTCAAAATAAAGGTATTTCGACGTAAAAAGCTGGTAACCTTACATAAGAAATGATCTTAAGTACATAAAAATTATAATTACATTTAAAATTTAAGATGGAAAAATAGAAACCATTCGTAATTATATTCTTGCATTGTTAATATCTACAATTTTTTTTAAAGAAATATGTGAATATATTTGTAAAAATGTCATTTTTAATTACTCCCTAGCATTGGTTAATGAAAAAATGTTATTAAAAAAAATTATATATAATAATCAACAACTATATAAGATATTAATGTTCTATAAAACATTAATCAATTTAACTAAATGTAATTAAATTTAATCTTCATCTTTTAATCAATCTATGGTGTACTAAATTTATGTATCTATAAAACATTAATCAATTTAGTTACAAATCCTACCAAAATCAATACAAGGAAATCGGTCTATGGTGTATTAAATTTATGTATCTATAAAACATTAATCAATTTAGTTACAAATTCTACCAAATTCAATATAAAGAATGAAAAGATAGTTAAAATTTCATATAACATATGATAAAAAAAGAGTAATAATTCCATTTAAGAAATGAAATGATATTTAAGATTCTAAAGCTACAACAAAACAAAGTTCTCTATAAGATATAGATTTGATTTTAACAAACTCGTGTTTAACTCTATATCAAAACAATATTTATTTACCTTTACCAATAAATCTGTGCCTTTGCATTTATATTTACAACATAGCTTTCGAAAAAATACTTTATCTAAGTCAATTTTCTTATAATAATTTTTACACTGTTAACAATTTTCAACCTGAGAGACATTGCCACCTCGTAGCTCTTGTTTTTATTATAATGTCAAATTTTTTTTTTTTAAATATCAATGAAAAGATACACATTGTTGAAATTCTCTAAAAATCAAGACACCTACATGTAGTGATACATTGTGTAAAGCAAAGATATCTTGAAACTGAACATATGAATGAAGCTTTCTTAATGTTTTCTATACATTGGTATGCAAATATTCTGTATTTTTTTTTAATTCTAAGAGCTTTTCATTTCAAATATCTATTTTAATCCCATGTATTTTTTGTTTTAAACCAGCGAGAGATATTTTTTAAAATGTGTTTGTCTATTAGAAAACACTTTGAAGCGATTTCTAACAAACTCCAATTTATGGACACAACCATAAAACATCTCACAGTTTCTACAGTTTGTTACATGATTACAAACTGGTTTTGAAACTAGATTATGTAAGTTTAAAACCTTTTGTGATTTTGAAGTGCTTTTGAGTAGTTTTCTTCAAATAGTGCCCGGAAAGCCCGTAAAAGGCTACAAGTCAAATGAGTTGTCTAAATAGAGTAGGGAACCATTTTCCCCTGGTTTTCCTTTGGGTTTTACCAGAATCTGGTTATGAATCTTTAATGAATTTTTAAAAGGCATAAGAACATTGCTAAATCTTACTGAGTGTGGGTGTTGGGGTTTTTGTGTCACTGTAATTTCATTTTTTTCATTAAAATCACTCAACAAAAAATATAAATTACAGATTTTGTAGATTAAATTCACCAGATTCTGGCAAGTAAAGAGGTAGGTATAAGCAGCCTTGCTGCTATTTCACTTGTTTTAATATTTATGTTATACCTTAAAACTAAGTGGCTAGCTACATCTATTGGTGTTCACCAGCCACTTTACTTGTGGTTCTGATGGTCTTTAAACAAAGGCTAAAATATATAATTTTATATCCATTATTCTTACCACATTGTTAGAGTTAATATAAGCACAAAACAAATACTATTTAAATAAAAAAAATACTCATATAAGAAAACAAAAACAAATTGATGCATTTAAGCATAACAAGATACCACCACCATGAAATAAATCCCTGATGTACACTTGTTACACTTGGGTTAATCTTGTTGATTAGCTCAAGCAAGCCAAAAATCTGAGATAATATCTAAATGTGTATCCGCATAACAAAGCAAAAATATGAAATAATATTTAAATGCCTATTGGCATAATTATTATATTAATAAAGTGGTGTCTAAATGCCTATTGGCATAATTATTATATTAATAAAGTGGTGTCTAAATGCCTATGGGCATAATTATTATATTAACAAAGTGGTATCTAAATGCCTATGGGAATAAGTATTACACACAAAGATTAAAGTATTATTATTATGTATGGAAGGAAAAACTACTACTACTACTACTATTATTATTGACTTCTTCTATTGGCATAACATCTCTTTCATGGCCTAGTTTTCCATGATTTTTTTGTCATCTTAACATATACATTATAGTTCGATGTACAACATAATTTTCAATACTCTAATATTTCATTGAACCTGTGGAGACATTTGGAAATCCATCTATTTATTGGGAGCTCTAACAAAATCTCAAATTGTTGTAATGCATCTTTGACTCATTGGAGAACTTATCATATTTAAAATTTTGTTGCATGAATTTGGCTTCCAATTCTTCTTCTTTTTCCTCTTGCTTTTCCATGTGAATCATCAAGTATTTAATGGCTTCTGTCATTCCTTCTAACTACTTTGACATCTATCTCAGAATATTATTGATCTCAACATTCCCCTCACCATTCTGTCATCCTTAGTCAAGAAACTTTGTCATTTTGACAAACAAAATACAGGTTGGGGCTAGCTTCTAAAACATATAACATTGTTCTTGAGCATTACCTAAACTCTTCTTGACGAATGACTTAAAGCACTTCCCAAAATAGAGACATCCTCAGCTCACTGCGACTTTAAATCCAAGCACAATTCTAAATGAAATATTTTCAAGAAATCAAAGCAAGGTCTATGAAAAGAAGAATGCATGCAAAGAGGGGTGAGTCTATGTACCCTTATCAAAGGTGACATGGAGACCGCTAGAAAATTGAGATAACAGTGCAACCAATACCACATGAAACATACTTTTCCATCCAAAGGCCACTAGAGGACCCTAAAACCAAGATTTAATAAAACATTCAATCAATTGCACACCACCAAAACCTTCACCTATTGGAATCATCCCACCTTCATATCACATCTCCATTAACTCTATCATAAATTGAACCATGCACCAATTTGATATAGAGTGTGCAAGGCAGAAACTTTCAAGGGGAGATTTATATCTCCCTCATGTCAATCAATTTATATGAATAAATTCTTCACATTAAATCATCTACAAGGGTATGCGTAAACTTATGAGATCGTAAAAAATATTTAAACAGGATCGTAGCGTATTCTAACCCATTTTAACAATAACATCCACAAACAACTTCAAACCCAAACTTCACAATTAACACTTCAATGCAATAAATGAAAGAACCCAAACTTCACACTTCAATGCAATAAGTGAAAGAAACTATACTTGTAAATTCTTAATGAACTTTGTCTAAAGGTATTATTAGTTTTTTATTAAGTTTTGTTCTATATTTTCTACATCATGAATTTGATATTTTAAAGGTAAAACCGTCCTCATCTTGTGGCTAAGAGAAAGATATGTATATGTACCAATTAGTCCATGGATTTGTTCATTGCATTCCCAAGCAATGAAAACGAAAAAAAAAAAAAAAAGTAGAAAAAGGGAATAGAAGATTAAATGCAGAGTCATCTAAATTCCAAATTGATGTCATCTACTAGATATGCAATTACTATGAATATGTTACAATCATTCATGTGGAATATGAACTAGTTTGTTGTTGGAACTATTTATATGCAATTTGTTCAATGCTCAAGTTAAGATGTACATTCAAGTAAATATGTTATCAATCCACGTCGATCACGCAACTGCACAATTCAGAATGAAATCTAGAGTGTTAATTTAGATATTTGTCCAAATATTGGATTGCATTTATCCAACCCATCATTTACAATCTTTTATTGAATTTGAGCATGTAGGATAAACCTCTATTCACTCAACTTCGGTGAATTAAAGAACTTGCTTTCTAATACCCAACATGATCATTGACTATCTCTCGGTTGAAATGGAGAGAGGAACCTACAACATAGATAAAATGCGGCTTTCTCTACTCCAAAAAATTACTTCTCTTTCAAACCAAAATAAAAGACTTATGGTCGCAACAGTGAGCATACCTTTCCTTGAGCTCAAATATCTCAACAAAAAATACCCAACAACCTTTAGTTTTGTTCTCTTTAAGACTTGCAAATGTACAAATCTTCCTTGCTCACAACAAGAGCAATCTCCATAACAAATTGAATTTTCTTGCATATCCTTCACAAGGCTATTTCAACCTCTAGACAATTAATCTCACAATTAGATAACAAATGAGCTCAATAGGCTCACAAGAATAGTTATCTCAACATAGAACCAAAAATTACAACCCTTCCATACTATTGCTACTCAACGAAAACTTGTTCAACACTCATAGATTACATCTCAAACATATTTTACAATGGAGAAATCAACTCTCCCTTCAACTTTGTTGCTTGAATCAACACAAAATATGTTTGGCGGAGACTAGCTCAACATCATTAGATTTCTGATACCAATTGTTACATACAAGTGAGTTTATAAATGCACCAATAAATAGAAAAAAAATAAACATAAAGACACAACAAAAGTAAAACTTGTTATGTTCATATATTCCTATATATATTGATTGGAAAAAAATACATGTTTATACATAATTAATATTTTATGAGTGACTATAATTTTGATCAAGCCAAAACTAATACAAAACCAAACCTGCCAAACACTATTGGGTTGTAAAACTATCTTATTGTCGACAATAGGATCCATCCATTGGATAACACAAATCTCCCTTTTCTCCACAACAAATGATGAGTGCAACTTGATTGGTTATTGGTATTCAACCATCACCCTTTCAAACATTGCCTCTCACTCCATTCCCCAAATTGAAAAATCTGATTCGTATGTGTCCCAGCAGAACATTCCTATTGGGGTTTCCTCTTATGAAACCTTCAAACAACTCTGATGTGGAGGGTCTGATACACTATCAGAATTTTACCATTGGGACTTCCCTCGAACACAACTTTTTTCACCTATAATATGTGCACACTAATAACCACTCAAGTTCTACCACTTATCATGATGACAAGATTTCTCAATCCAGAGTCCTCAAGAAAAATTTTGTTTATTCCTCTGGTTTGAGCATTTTGATGATCACTTAGTTGTTACCACTTTTCAACATTTTTTACGTTTTCAAGATAAATATATTGAGGCTTATCCTAAGCAATTTCATTTACACTTCCGCTTTGAGCACAATGATGCCGAATCTACTACTACCATGTGTCATCTTATGATTCTTTGTCAGGGTAATTTTGTTAGGACTGTAGACTCTGCCAAAAACTTGATACTTAACAAAACTTTTCAATTAATTGAACCTTCTATTGATAGAATTCTAATGCATTTGCAAATGGTAGTACTCAATACAGTGGATGTAAACTTAAATATTGAAGAAGAAAATACAGTGTCTATAACACACCTAAAAATTGTACATAATTTTTTTTTACATCCGTTATTTTCATGTTTATTTTAGCAACATTGTTTGTTAAATTTGTTGTTGATTCTAATACATATATAGTCTTGCTACTTACTACAGGAGTTGCTGATGATTAGGATGGCTAGTTCCTTCTTGAAATTTCAGCCATACTCCTTCAAGAGATTTACTTTGTTTAAACTAGTTTAGATGATGTTTGTCTTTAAGTTAGGTTGTCCTAGCCTATGGCGTGGGAGAATATACATGTATTGACCCATCCTACCACTTACTTCTATTATACGCTGAAACTAAGCACCTTATTATCTGTTTCATCATGCATTTTCACTTGCAAATTTATTATGACTTATTGATTCTTATACAGGTTTATCTTGGCACGAAAACCAAAGCTGACCACTGTAAGAGAAATAGCAATACTGATAATATCAACGATACTCTTTGAAAACCTCCGATGATATCGGATGCTACCTCAATTTAATTGTGAATTGGATTGTTTTGACAATATTTCAAGAGCCAAACCGACCGTATCGACGACAAAACCTAAGTCACACCGAAGGCATTGAAAAACTAGTCCCTTTTCTTCAGAAGTTGGGGCATGGGACTATTTCGGTGGAAATTTTCAAGATGTTACGACTGCTTGACACTCCTTAACATTAGAAACATAAGCCAAGATATTTCGACCTCCTCATAGGAAACTCATGAGTTACTTCCGACGATGTCGGTAGATTTAGTTGAGTTAGGATGAAACGATAAGCGCGAAAACTTTCCTTTGATCCCTCGGTGACACATGGCAAGATCATCTGACCATTTCAGTGGAATATTGTGCATTACTTCCAACATGTTGGTGACATGGGCCAAGCTACTCCAATTTGTCGGAGGAAGAAGATAAGTACTTAACCAAAGATCTCAACTGCTCAAACCTTTGGAAAAGAAACTAAGTGTGTAGGATGTACTTAAACTTCGGAGGATATGGAAAGAAAATAAGACTCCGCCTTTGGGTTGAATTTTATTGGGTATTTAAAGTTGTTAAACTTCAATATTTGGTGGTAAGGATAACTGGTACGCGACTGAACCCACTTTGGCTAAAATTGTGAATGGCCATAATACCTGGGTGCCAATTTTGAATACTTGGCTAGTCTTAAAGAGGTTTTCTTTGGATTTACCTTTTATGTATACATGATCACCCACTTGTCATCCAAATTTACGTGGGAACGAAATGAAATAATAGGGATAGCATCATAAACAAAGACATTTTGCAAAGATAATAGAGATATAGTAAACACATATACTATTAAATTGCAGAAATAGAAGAGACTATAATACAATTTCTAGAATGGTGGTAGCTATCTTTGAGAAGAAATGTAGTTGCTATGCTCATCCATGACAAGATCAATAAAAAATGAGGCCATAGGGGCCTATTTATAACAAGGATGAGGGAGATAACCCTAAAAGTCAAAAACATAACCCTAGAAGATGAACCGTCATAAAGTTTGAGGCTCCAAGGTGGTAAGTTGAACAATCAACTTCTCGGGGTCATAACTTTTGCATACGATCTCCGATTTGGGTGCTTGATAGCTCGTTTGAAATATCTATCCGAGATTTACAACTTTAGAATGTGCCTAAATTAGTTGTAATGGTAACCATTTGGCCACCTAAATTGGAGAAAAAAATCATTTAGGGATTCAAATTAGCCCCAGAAGTTTGGGACATGAAAAACCATAGAAAAATAACTAGGAAAATGCCACAATGGACAATTGTTTTGAGCCAGTGGAATAGGTGGGTGGCCATCGACATCCATCTAAATCAATCCTCCCTCCTCAGGAACCAATGGTCTCCATTGTGTCAAATCCCATATCATGTCTCAAACTGTGTGTTGATTTGATCTCCTTGTTTCTTTCGGAAGCGAAGAGGTTTCTTTCGTTTGGCATCCCAAGAGGGTTATAATTGTTGTGTGGATGAATTGTTTTTGGAGAAGAACCTTGAATGTGTGGCCTTGCATCATAGACATACTAGGATGGATGAGGAAATAATGACTATGTTTTCTTCTTGTGTCTGATGAGCATAGATGCCCTGTACTAAGGGTGTGTAGGTAATCTGATGTTCTCGTTTAGATACAATTGTGAAGAGGAATAATTTTCAATGTGGGATCTTATCTTCCTAACTTTTGAGATTGTGTTAGGTGAAACTGTCTCTGGTATCCGATATATTTTTCCTCCCAAAGTAACAATGGCATTGCAAGGTGGTGACTCATATACATCATGACGCTTCCACATATATGGTTGTCCTAAAAGAATATCACAGACTTCATGTGGAGCCACATCACACACTACCTCCTCTTTGAAAGGATTGACACCATATGGTAGGAGGCATTGTTGAGTAATGCAGATACCTCATCCTTGGATTAGCCAGCCGATGTTGTAGGGTTACGGGTGTGGTGTTGTCAGAAGCTCCAATCTCTTGATGACTTCTGCAGAGATCAGGTTCTTTTGGCTACCATTGTCAACAATGAAATGTAGTGGGATTCCCATCACCCACATCTGCGAGTGGAAGAGGTTCTCCTCTGCATCTAACTCTTCAGGATCCTCTAGTTGAATATGTATGGTCACAATAGTGGAAGTGAGTTCTGCATAAGTGATCTGCTTCCCATTTTATGTGGTTGTGTCATTGGGTTCGTAATCAGAATCAATATCTGATTCTTAAGATTTGATCTCGGCCAGCAACGACTGCTTTGAGCAACATTCATGAGTGTTGTGCCAAGGGATTTTATGAAATTCACACCACTTCCCAATGTCCTTATTTTTCTTTCCATCCCCCTTCTTTACTTGTGGCACAGACTAGTTGTCCTTTCCTTTTCCTATGTTCTGCAGGATAGGGTTTCCCTTGCCTTGCTTCCGTGGTGGATTCACAGGTCCAGAGTCTCGCTTGTTCTTTTGTCGAAATTTCTCCTCGATTTTTACATAATACCAATAGGAAGATCAAAGTGAAGAGATTTCAAGGAAGTCCATGTCATTTTGGATTTATCGATGTAGACCATTGCGATATTTCAGAATCAGGTGCCACTCATAGTGATTGATATCCAGCTTTGTGCTCAAGGTATGAAAGTTTTTGGTGTACTCTGACACCGCCTAATCCCTCTCTTGACACATAATGGTACATTTTGGTGTATTGGTCATCATAGTTTCCCATAGGGTAATAATTCTCCTTGAAAGCATCTACGAAAGAGGCCCAAGTGGGATTTGTCTCAAACATTCCAGACTCGTCTCATGAGTTATGATCCCAATGAGTACCCCACCAATTTTGGACATGGGGGACTACCTTCGGGAGCGCAAAGGTGATATTTTCCCTATCAAAGAAATCATGGATAAAGAAATACCCTTCTAGAACATTCAACTAATTATCTAGGGCATCTGCATCGATCTGGCATTCAAATAAAGGAATATCAAAGTTAACTTGTACCTTGAAGGGAGTTGCATCCCCAAACCGATTGCTCATTGAAGATGCACTTACCGTTGCTGGCATTCGTTGAAGTATTTGGGTGAAGCTATCCATCATTTCATTCTTCTGTCGTGTGAGATCTTCCTAGAGAAACGATCTGATAGAATCTCCTTCTCCATCATCTCCCTTTTCTTCCTCCATGGGAGGTCATTTGGGATGACGAGAGTGATCAAGTGAAACTAGTTCAAGACTAAGATCTCTATACCCAGACCTCGTCAGGGACATGCACCGAGAAACAATTAAAGAGAACATTCCTCTGATACCATTGATCTAGATTTATGTGGGAACGAAATGAAATAACAAAGATAGAATCATAAACAAAGACATTCTGCAAAGATAACACAGATAGAGTAAACACATATACTATTAAATGGCGGAAATAGAACAGACTGTAATACAATTACTAGAATGGTGGTAGCTATCTCTGAGAAGAGATGTGGCTACTACGCTCATCCATGCCAAGCTCAATACAAGATGAGGCCAAAGGGGCCTATTTATAACAAGGATGAGGGAAAGAACCCTAAAATTCCAAAACATAACCCTAGAAGATGAACCGTCATAAATTTTCAGGCCCCAAGGTGGTAAGTTGAACAATCAACTTCCCGGGGTCATAAATTTTGCATACGATCTCCGATTTGGGCGCTCAATAGCTAACTAGAAAGTTCTATCCAATATTGACAACTTTCGAATGTTTCCAAATGAGTTCTAAGGAAAACCATTTGGCCACCCGAATTTCAAAAAAGCATCATTTAGGGCTTCAAAACAACCCCGAAAGTTTGGGACATGAAAAACCATAGAAAAATAACTAGGAAAATGCCACAATGGACAATTGTTTTGAGCCAGTGGAATAGGTGGGTGGACACCAATCTCCATCTAAATTAATCCTCCCTCCTTAGGGAGCAATGGTATCCATTGCATCGAATCTCGTACTATGTCTTGAACTGTCTGTTGAGTTGATCTCCTCGTGTGACATCTGCTGAAGTGAAGAGGCTGCATTTCTTTGGCATCTCGAGAGGGCTGTAATTGTTGTGTGGATGATTTGTGTTTGGAGGAGAAACTTGAATGTGTGGCCTTGCATAATAGATGTACTAGGATGGATGAGGAAATAATGACACTACTTTTTTCTTCTGTCTGATGAGAATAGATACCCTGTGCTGAGGGTGTGGAGGTAATCTAATATTCTCCTTCAAACACAATTGTGAAGAGGAATAATTTTATGATGTGGGAGCTTATCTTCCTACCTTGAGAAACTGTATTAGGTGCAACTGTCTCTAGTATTCGATAGATTTTTCCTCCCAAATTAACAATGACACTATGAGGCCATGACTTATATACAACATGGTGTTTCCACATATATTATTGTCCTAAAAGAAAATCACAGACTTCAAGTGGGGCCACATCACAAAGTACCTTGTCTTTGAAAGGCTTGATGACATATGGTAGGAGGAATTGTTGAATAATGTAGATACTCTGTCCTTGTCTTAGCCAACTGATGATGTAGGGTTGCGGGTGTGGTGTTGTCGAAAGCTCCAATATCCTGATGAATTTTGTTGAGATCAGGTTCTTCTGGCTGCCATTGTCAGCAACGAAATGTAGTGGGATTCCCTTCACCCACAACTACGAGTGGAACAGGCGCTCCTCTTCCTCTAACTCTTCAGGATCATCTACTTGAATCTGTGCGGTTGCAAAAATGGTAGTGGTGTCTGCATCAATGATCTGCTCCCCATTCTCTGTGACTGTGGAAATGGGTTCGGAATCAGAATCGGGATCTGATTCTGAAGATTTTATCTCAACCACCAACGACTACTTTGAGCGACATTCATCAGTGTTGTTCCAAGGGATTTTATGAAATTCGCAACACTTCTCGGTGCCCTTATTTGTATTTCCATCCCCCTTATTTGCTTGTGGAGGAGACTGGTTGTCCTTTCCTTTTCCTGTGTTCTGTGGGCCATGGTTTCCCTTTCCTTTATTATCCGGTGGATTCGCGGGTCCAAAGGCTTGCTTGTTCTTTTCTAAAAATTTCTCCTTGATTTTGACAGCATACTGATAGGCATATCGAAGTGAAGAGGTTCTGAGGAATTCCATCTCAATTCGGATGTACCGATGTATACCACTGCGATATTTCAGAATCAGGTGCCACTCAGAGTCCTCGATACTCAGCTTTATGCGGAAGTTATTAAAGTTGTTGGTGTACCCCGACACCGTCTGGTCCCTCTCTTGGTGCAGAATCATCCATTTGGTGTACTGGTCATCATAGTTTCCGATAGGTTAATACCGTTCCTTGACAACATCTATGAAAGAGGCCCAAGTGGGATTTGTCTCAAACATTCCAGACACGTCTGATGAGTTTTGCTCCCATTCAAATAAAGGAATATCAAAAAAAGGAATATCAAAGTTAGCTTGTACCTTGAAGGGAGTTGCATCTCTAAACCAACTGCTTTTTGAAGATGCACTTGTCGTTGTCGACATTCGTAGAAGTATTTGCATGAAACTATCCATCATCGTGTTCCTCTATCGCATGAGGGCGTCCTCAAGAAACGATTTGATAGGATCTCCTGCTCTGTCGTCTCTCTTTTATTCCACCATGGGAGGTCATTTGGGACGGTGAGAGTGATCAAGTGAAACTAGTTCGAGACCAAATTCTCTATACCTGGACCTCGTCGGGGACATGCACCGAGAAACAATTAAAGAGAAGATTTCTCTGATACCACTAATCTGGATTTATGTGGGAACAAAATGAAATAAAAGAGATAGCATCATAAACACATACATTTTGCAAAGATAATAGAGATAAAGTAAACACATATTCTATTAAATGGAGGAAATAGAACATACCGTAATACAATTGCTAGAATGGTGGTAGCTATCTCTAAGAAGAGATGTGGCTGCTACGCTCATCCATGCCAAGCTCAAGACAAAATTAGGCTAAATGGGCCTATTTATTATAAGGATGAGGAAAATAACCCTAAAAATCCAAAACATAACCCTAGAAGATGAACCGTCATAAAGTTTGCGGCCCGAAGGTGCTAAGTTGAACAGTCAACTTCCAGGGGTCGTGAATTTTGCATACGATCTCTGATTTGGGTGCTCAATAGCTCATTGGTCATAAATATGTGTTGAGTTGATCTCCTAGTGAGACAGTTGTTAAAGTGAAGAGGTTGCTTCTCTTTGGCATCCAGAGAGGGTTGTAATTGCTGTGTGGATGATTTTTTTTTGGAGGAACACCTTGAATGCGTGGCCTTGCATCGAAAATGTACTCATATGGATGAAGAAACAATGACACTATTTTCTTGTTGTGTCTGATGAGAATATATACCATGTGCTAAGGGTTGTGGAGGTAATTTGATGTTCTCCTTTAGACACAATTGTGAAGAGGAATAATTTTCTGATGTGGAAGCTTATCTTCTTGCCTTGCGAGACTATGTTAGGTGCAACTCTTTCTGGTATCCGATAGAATTTTCCTCCCAAAGTAACAATGACACTGCGAGGCCGTGACTCATATACAACATGATGTTTCTACAAATATGGTTGTCCTAAAAGAACATCACATACTTCAAGGGGGGCCACATCACACATTACCTCATCTTTGAAAGGCTTGATGCCATATGGTAGGAGGCATTTTTTAGTAATGCAGATTCTCATCCTTGACTTAGCCAACCAATGATGTATGGTTGCAGGTGTGGTGTTGTCGAAAGTTCCAATATCTTAACAAATTCTACTAATATCATGTTCTTTTGGATGCCATTGTCAACAACGAAATGTAGTGGGATTTCCTTCGCCCACATCTATGAGTGGAAGAGACGCTTCTCTACCTATGACTCTTTAGTCTCCTCTAGTTGAATCTATGTGGTCACAATAGTGGTAGTGGGGTCTAGATCAATGATATATTTCCCATAGTCTGCAACTATGGCATTGGGTTTGAAATCAGAATCATGACCTGATTTTGAAGATTTGATCTCGGCCACCAACAACTACTTTGAGCGACATTCATCAGTTTTGTGCCAAGGGATTTTATGAAATTTGCACCACTTCCCACTGTCTTTATTTGTCTTTCCATCCCCCTTATTTTCTTGTGGCAGGGACTTGTTTTCCTTTCCTTTTCCTATGTTCTACAGGCCAGGGTTTTCCTTTCCTTGCTTCCATGATGGATTTACAGGTCCAGAGTCTCGATTGTTATTTGTTGAAATTTCTCCTCGATTTCGACAACATAGCGATAGGAAAATTCAAGCGAAGAGATGCCGAGGAAGTCCATGTCAGTTCAGATGTACAAATGTATACCACTACAATATTTAAGAATCATGTGCCACTCGGAGTCCTTGATACCCAGCTTTGTGCACAAGGTATGAAAGTTGTTGGTGTAATCCGACACCATCCAGTCCTTCTTTTGATGCAGAATGGTCCATTTGGTGTACTGGTTATGATAGTTTCCCACATGGTAATACTATTCCTTGATGACATCTACGAAAGAGACCCAAGTGGGATTTGTCTCAAATATTTTAGACTCTGTTGCTAGATTTATGTGGTGCATGTTTTCAGTATAGATGTTCGGAATATCCATAGATCTCATGATTTTCATTGACATTTCGAGTCCACATTAGTACTCATCATTAGGATGGTGTGTCGAAGAAGAGTAGGTGATCTCAATCTTCAGCACTAATATTGAAATGCAGAGAGTATTGTTTGAATTGTCGAGATGGTTTTGGTTTTTAAGTGTTGGCTAAGGTTTAGTTTTATAGCTTAAGAATAATTATATTTATCAAAATATTTCAATCTTGTTTATTAATTAATTAGTGTCCCTAATAATCTTTGTATGGTTAACTAATTAATTGTACTAAATATGTTAATCAATTCTTTAGATAAATAATGCTAAATTATAATGTTAAATTTAATGCTTTATTTACATTTTATTAATGTTATTTCTTTAATGTTGAATTAATTATGAAATGTACTATTAAATATCTAGGTTTTTAAAAACTAGTAGATGTAAAGTTTTAATTATATTAAAGATTTATTATTGTTGAAAAAGTTAGTATTATAAATAAAATTATTATTAAATTAGTTGCAAACCTTTAGGGTTAATCTGTTAAATTTAATGTTGATAATAGTTATAACAATGGGTTTATAATTTAATGATATATGAGTCCTGATGTGGACTCGAAATGTCGATGAAAATCATGAGATCTATGGATATTCTTAACATCTATATTTCAGACTTGTTTGATGAATTTTTTTCCCAATAAGTACCCCACCAATTTTGGACATGGGGGACTCCCTTCAGGAGCGCAAAGGTGATCTTTTCCCTATCGGAGAAATTGTAAACATAGAAACACTCTTCTAGAACATTCAACCAATTATCTAGGGCATCTACATCAATCTAGACTTCAAATAAAGGAATATCAAAGTTAACTTCTACCTTGAAGGGAGTTGCATCCCCGAACTGACTGCTCATTGAAGATGCACTTGCCGTTGCCAGTATTCATAGAAGTATTTGGGAGAAACTTTCCATCATCTCATTCCTCTGACAAGCGAGGGCTTCCTCGAGCAACAATTTCATAGGATATTCTACTTCATTGTCTCTCTTTTCTTCTTCCATGGGAGGTCATTTGGGACTATGAGAGTGATCAAGTGAAACTAGTTCAATACCAAACTCTCTATACCCTGACCTCGTCGGGGACATGCACCAAGAAACAATTAAAGATTAGATTGCTCTGATACCACTAATCAGGATTTATGTGGGAATGAAATGAAATAATAGAGATAGCATCATAAACACAGACATTTTGCAAAGATAACAGAGATATAGTAAAAACATGTTCTATTAAATGGCGGAAATAGAAGAGACTGCAATACAATTGCTAGAATGGTGGTAGCTATCTCTAAGAAGAGATTTGGCTCCTACACCCAGTCCTACCAAGCTCAATACAAAATGAGGCCAAAGAGGCTTATTTATAACAAGGACGAGGGAGAGAACCCTAAAAGTCCAAAACATAACCCTAGAAGATGGACCGTCATAGAGTTTGCAGCCCAAAGGTGGTAAGTTGAACAGTCAACTTTCCGGGTCATAACTTTTGCGTATGATCTCCAATTTGGGCACTCAATAGCTCATTCGAAAGATCTATATCATATTTAAAATTTTTAACTATGGAAAAATGCATGTTAAGTGGGTATTCTATCGCCACCTGAATTTCCAAAAAACAACACTTAGGGCCTCAAAACAACCCTGAAAGTTTGGAACCCGAAAAACTGTAGAAAAATAAGTAGGAAACTGCCACAATGGACAATTGTTTTGAGCCAGTGGAATAGGTGGGTGGAAACTGATATGCATCTAGATCAATTATCCATCCTCTGGAAGCAATGGTCTCCATTGCGTCGAATCCCGTATCATGTCTTGAACTGTGTGTTGATTTCATCTCTTCGTGCAACATTTGCTGAAGTGAAGTGGTTGCTTTTCTTTGGCATCCCAAGAGGGCTGTAATTACAGTGTGGATGATTTGTATTTGTAGGAGCACCTTGAATGTGTGGCCTTGCATCATATACGTACTCAGATGGATGAGGAAAAAATGAATTTGTTTTCTTCTTGTGTTTGATGAGCATAGATACCCTGTGCTGAGGGTGTGGAGGTAATTTGATGTTCACCTTTAGACACAATTGTGAGGAGAAATTTTTTTTTGATGTGGGAGATTATCTTCCTTCCTTACAAGACAATGTTAGGTGCAATTGTCTTCAGTATCTGATAGAATTTTCCTCTCAAAGTAGCAATGACACTACGAGGTCATGACTCATATACAACATACCGCTTCCACATATATGGATGTCCTAAAAGAACATCATAGACTTCAAGTGGGGCCACATCACTCGATAGTCATCTTTGAAAGGCTTGATGCCATATGGTAGGAGGAGTTGTTGAGTAATGTGTATACCCCATCCTTGTATTAGCCAACCGATGTTCTAGGTTTGCAGGTGTGGTGTTGTCGAAAGCTCCAACCTCTTAACGAATTCTGCTGAGATCAGGTTCTTTTGGCTGCCATTGTCAACAACAAAATGTAGTGGGATTCCCTTTACCCACATCTGTGAGTGGAAGAGGGGCTCCTCTTCCTCTAACTCTTCGGGCTCCTCTAGTTGGATCTGTGTGGTCACAATAGTGGAAGTAGGGTATGCATCAATGATCTGCTTCCCATTGTCTACGGCTATGGCATTGGGTTTGGAATCAGAATCGAGATCTGATTCTGAATATTTTATCTCAACCACCAACGACTACATTGAGCAACATTCATCAGTGTTGTACCAAGGGATTTTATGAAATTCGTACCACTTCTCGGTGTCCTTATTTGTCTTTCCATCCCCCTTCTTTGCTTGTGGTAGGGACTGGTTGTCCTTTCCTTTTCCTATGTTCCGCGGGCCAAGGTTTCCCTTGCATTGCTTCTGCAATGGATTCGCAGGTCTAGATTCTCGCTTGTTATTTTGTCAAAATTTCTTCTCCGTTTTGACAGTATACTAATTGGCAGATCCAAGTGAATATATCCCAAGGAATTGCATATTAGTGTGGATGTACCTATGTATACCATTGCAATATTTCAAAATCAGGTGCTGCTTGGAGTCCTTGATACCCAATGTTGTGCACAAGGTATGAAAGTTGTTGGTGTACTCTGACACCGTCTTATGCCTCTCTTAACACAGAATGGTCCATTCGGTGTACTGGTAATAATATTTTCCCATATGGAAATACAGTTCCTTGATGACATCTACGAAAGAGGCCCAAGTGGGATTTGTCTCAAACATTCTAGACTCGTCTGATGAGTTTTTCTCCCAATAACCACCCTGCCAATTTTGGACTTGGGGTATTTCCTTCAGGACCGTAAAGGTGATCTTTTCCCTGTCGGAGAAATTGTGGATAGAGAAATACCCTTCTAGAACATTCAACCAATTATCTAGGGCATATTCATCGATCTAGCCTTCAAATAAAGGAATATCAAAGTTAACTTGTACCTTGAAGGGAGTTAAATCCCCAAACCGGCTAGTCATTGAAGATGTACTTTCCGCTTCTAGCATTCATAGAAGTATTTGAGCGAAACTATCCATCATCTTGTTCCTCTGCCGCATGAGGGTTTCCTCAAGCAATGATTTGATATGATCTTCTATTTTTTCATCTCTCTTTTCTTCTGCCATGGGAGGTCATCTGGGACAGAAAGAGTGTTCAAGTGAAACTAGTTCGAGACCAAACTCTCTATACTCGGACCTCATGGAGGACATGCATCGAGAAACATCTAAAGAGAAGATTGCTCTGATACAACTGATCTGTATTTATGTGGGAATGGAATGAAATAACAGAGATAGTATCATAAACACATACATTTTGCAAAGATAACAGAGATATAGTAAATACATTCTATTAAATGGTGGAAATATAATAAACTGTAATACAATTGCTATAATGGTGGTAGCTACTATCTGAGAAGGAATGTCGATGCTACGCTCATCCATGCCAAGCGCAATACAAAATGAGGCCAAAGGGGACTATTTATAACAACTACGAAGACGATAACCCTAAAATTCCAAAACATAAGCCTAGAAGATGAACTATCATAAAGTTTGTTTCCCCAAGGTGGTAAGTTGAATAAACTTCCTAGGGTCATAGCTTTTGCATACGATCTCCGATTTGGGCACTTGATAACTCGTTCAAAATATCTATCTGAGATTTACAACTTTCAACTATGGCCAAATGCATGTTGAAGGAAATTACTTTTCCACCTGAATTTCCAAAAAACATTGTTTATGGCCTCAAAACAACCTCGAAAGTTTGGAACCTGAAAAACCGTAGAAAAATAACTAGGAAACTGCCACAATGAAAAATTGTTTTGATCCGGTGGAATAGGTGGGTGGCCACCAATATCCATCTGGATCAATCCTCCCTCCTTAGGAAGAGATGGTATCCATTGTGTCCAATCTCATATTATGTCTCAAACTATGTGTTGAGTTGATATCCTGGTGTGACATTTGTTGAAGTGAAGAGGCTGCTTTTCTTTGGCATCCCAAGAGGGTTGTAATTCCTATGTGGGTGATTTGTTTTTGTAGGACCACTTGAATGCATGCCCTTGCATCATTGACGTACTCGGATGGATGAGGAAACACTGACTCTATTTTTTTCTTGTGTCTGATGAGCATAGATACCTTGTCAGGAGGGTGTAGTGGTAATCTAATGCTCTCCTTCAGAAAAAATTGTGAGGAGGAATAATTTTACCCGTTTGCTAGTATTTAAACATGGATAGTGCAAGAGAAGTAGAGGCTCAGGCCCTATAATTTTTTAAAATAGAGGAATTATTGGAAGATAGATATGGCGGGATATTTGATACCATTATATATTTCAGTGATATCCAACAATTAAAAACAAATATGGGTTCTTTTAAAGAACAGGGGATTGATTTACACAACATCTTCCAGTCTCATTTGTAGTATTTCTACCTAGACTAAACCCTTAACTTTCCATATTTCATTGACTGGTGCACATCAAATTATTCCTCTAATGAGAGGGCAATAATGGATTCATCTAAAACCAATATTTTATGTCCCATTAATGCACTTGTTGTTCGAGACTCTCTTGTTGTCCCTCCTACTTTCACCCAAAACCGTGAAGATTTTAGTGAATAAGATCTAATTCAGTCCTTCATACATGCTACCATTCGACAAAAAAAACCCTTTTCTCCAAGTGTTTGAGGTCATATGTGTCCCTTGAAAACCAACCATTTCCCCTATATATAAACCCGCTTAATGAAACAAAGTTGGTTGTTTCAATGCTAAGTTAGATATTTGGTTTAGACATAGGCATATATGCTCCTAAGTTTTTAATGAGTCTCTTGTTTAGATTCCGTATGAGTCAGTCTTAGTCTCACTCTCTTCCACCTCTATGACATAAATTTGATGAATTCCTATCTGAAAGTATTCACTCTTAGATAGTGAATTTCCACAGTACCCTACATTTCATATTTCAATCTTATATTATCCAAATGTTCTTATTTTTCAATGAAGAAAATATACAGTTGCAAGAACTGGTGCTTACAATAGAAATCAATTGTAACTTCTTAAAATATATGAACCTGTTGATGGAAGAGGATTAAAAGGTTTTCTTTCAAACTAAATTACCCAGAGTACTACCACAGATGAAAGAGAATTTCCAATTTTCTCCAAATAGGAAAATAGGAGATTGGTTCCTATTAGAAGAACGGGCCATCACTAGAGTGTATGGATTTACTCATGAGCCATATATTTTTTCATATTTCCTTACTCCTAGAGTGTTTGCTTTGGAGCTTGTGAGACAGAAATTGATAGTAGAAAATGAACATTTTATCAGTTCCAAAAAAATCTTCAAAAATACAATTTCCTTGGGTAATTGGACCTTTTATAATAAATAATAAAGCCACCATCCTTGTACTTGAAAGTATGCTACAGAAGATGGATTTAAAAAAATATTTTGCAGTGAAGTATGATCCACAACATGTTATCTTGCTAAGAAGACAAATGAATAAGAAAACAAATTTTGAGCACTATGTGGTAGAAGGATTGGCTGAAAAAGTCAATTGGCTAGATTATCCATCACCAATGGAGAATGTAGAATTTACACAAGAAAATTCATTGGCTATGGTAAAAGAAACATGTATTGTCACTCCCATTGCAAGCATTCCAAAGGTGATGGGTAAAAGGACTCTTTTCAGATTCCATGGAAACAGAAGAAGAAGGGAGTTTACAAATAGCTAAAAGCAAGAATGTTAAAGGTGAGGGAGAATTGGTTGAAGTTGTTAAAACTGAAAAATAAGAAAAAAAAAAGTAAAGATCAAGGGACCATCTTTTGAAGTGAAGCAATATGAATTTTCAAAGGTTCCTGAAATATCAACTAATAAATTTAAATCCAAAGTTGATTTATATGATAACTACAAGGATGATAGAGAGACATATTTAAATGAATCTTTCAAATTATATGCAGATGTCATGAAAATTTCCAATAAAGAGGTCTCTTTGGTGACAATTAAAGATCATGCCAAAACTAATTTGAACTTAGCATTTTCCACTAAGAATAGGATAAAAAAAATGAGACTGAACCTAAAAGATATCCCTGTGCGTGACATGATCCACTTTAATAAGCAGACTAGGGTGGTAATTTGCTATGATTTGTTGAAGGCCCCTTTGAAAGTATCTAAGTTGTAGTCCACACAGACTAAAACTTAAAATCAACTAAGGAAAGAAAAGGTGGAGAACAAGTTACACCATAAACAGATCAAGAAACTTCAAGGAGATTTGCTAGCCATTGACAATGCAGCAAATAAGGGAGAAGTTACACAAAACATCCTTACAAAGAAGGAAAAAATAATTCAGTTGCTGAAAAAGAAATTGAATATCCCTTCCACACAATTAACTCAAGCTTCAAAATTGACTGAGTTGGAGAAAGAAAAAGAGTGACTAGATAAAGAGATGAATGATAGCAAAGAAAAACTATTTGAAAAGAAAGAATGGGAAAAAAAGAAAGTTCTTTTGCTTGAAAAAATCAATGTTTTAAATGAAAGAAAATTGAATTTAGAAAAAGAAAAAGAGTATAGGAGCAAAGAAGATGAGGTACAGATAATCCATCCTACTACAAAAATAGGTACATAATCCATTGTGCAGCATATGTCTCAAGTAAGTCTAAGGGACCTACAAATTGTTGGTCTGAAAAGCCAAAATGAAAGTTTGGCTGATGTTGTTTTAAAGAAGGGAGAGGGAAGAAAAGTGTTGGAGAATAAGTATAAGGAACTGATGGATAAAAATGATAAATTAGTGAATCGATTGTCTAGACAATTGCTAATGTAGGGAGAAAGGAACCTTATTTGGGACATGATCATTGCTGAAGCTATTAAGCTCCGTCCATATTTAAATTATATTTTGGACAAAGATATGGCTATAAATGTTGCTAGAAAAATTTGTATTGCATTAAAGGAAGCTTTAAATAAGAATCATGTCGATACAACCAATAATACAATCATTTTCCTTAATAATTTATCAGAGGAAGATTTAAGGACAATGGGAATTAAAGACAGAATTATAGTGATCACCTATGCCAAGAAGGTGGTGGAAAACATCAACACATATAAACTATGCAAGCAAAGATTGACATAATGCAACATCATGTGAGTATTTTCAAGGGATCATTTATGTCTTTATTTAAGAAAGGTTTGCCTTCTTTTTGGGAAGAAGCCGGTAGACTTTTGTCTCAGGTAGAATACCAAGCTTTATTGGTCAAATATAGATTGGACCACATGAAATTTGAATATATGAACCAATATCTTTCTGATAAAACTGTCGTTGATAAATTAGTAGTGGACTTTGAAATGATCACCACTTTCAGAGCAGTTTGTTCCTAGTCGCCACCGATTTCATTTCTAGATCATCTGTAATTGAGGGTATTTGCTAAAGAAATGGCCAATCTAGAGCTTCCATCTGTGGACTAGTGGAAGACAATAGAGAAGTTTGGCAGAACAATGTACATGCTACATCAATAAAGAATTTTGAGAAGTTTTAAAGACTAGTTTTATTTTGAAAAATGTAATAAAATTATGGGTAGTTAGTTTGTTAGGAGTCAAATGACAAAATAATAAGGCAGTTATTTTTTCCTATTTTTGGCATAGGAACAGTTACCATCTCAAGGAGCATTTTGATGTATTCAGGCAACTTTTTATAATGTATTAAGGGTTGGAACACGTGAGAAAGAATTGGATTTTGTAAGAGATCTTCAAGACTAATAAAATATTTAGAGCCAAGCAGGTTTTTTACAGATATTCTTATGTTATTTATTTTACAATTTGTACTTTCTTTCTTTCATGTAAATGTGCTTCATGTGTACTTGTCCAATTTTTTTTTATTTTCATGCTTGAATGAGTGTATATTGGGTTAGAATTCATAATCTTATGCTCAGATCCTTTAATTTCAAGCATTCACAAACTTTTTCCACTAAAGTTAACATTGGATTCATCTTGAGATGCCCATGTTAATGGACTATTTCTTTAATCTTCTTTATCACTAGACAACAAACATTTCGATTGTAAAATAGTAGCTACCCTGCCTCTGTTAATAACTTCATATCAAAGCACTGTTGTTACTTGTTTTTTCGTATTTGAATCCATGCCCAATAACCACCAGTTTCATCCATTATTATTATTAAATTTTATCCATTTCAAAATATGTCTAGCCTTTGAGCTTATCTATTGAGAGATCAGTCTATGGAAGGAAAGAATCCAGCTTTCCTCCTAAAGATTGTTTTTGTGGTTACCTTGGGATTATCCTTTCACAACTAGGGGTAAATTTTGAGTGCTAAAAATTGTCTTCCCAAAGAAATCCATGCAATAGATAAGCTACAAACTACTCTCCAAAAATATCTCGGTTTCCCTTCTCATTCATTCTTTTTATCGTAACCATCTTCATATAGTAATGAGTTTTTATTGAGAACTTATAACCTCTTGAAATTTATATGATTACAATATGGAATATTATTTATTTATCTCATACATTTTGTTACTGAAAAGTAAGAGTAGCAAAGTCAGATTAGTAGTGAGGATGTTACAAAGTTGGTCATGGTGGGCACCATTAATCTAGCACCATGTTTTTCTTGTTAGACTTCTTGAGATTATTACAACATTCTTTGAGGGAGTTCTATGGCGAATGAGGTGACTATTTATTATTTTGAGATATAAACTTTGTAGGGACGTATTATTGAGGGAATCCAGTTTTGGATGACCTAAACATGTGTTAAACAATTAACTACTGATGAGATATGACCTAAATAGAATTCAATGACATATGGATTATATGATGAGTGAATTCTGATTATGAAATTTATGTCAACATTTGGTTAAATAGGAATGCAATTATATCGTGATTTTAAATTGTGAATGAATGAAAAATCATGTGAAGTTACCAACAAAGACTTAAAGTTATATAATGTTGAATGATTGGAAAAGAAATTATTATGTATCATGTACTATGATGGTCTATTGAGTGTAACCGAAAGGACGAGTACATGAACCGGAAGAAACAATCAGTATGCAAACACTCTAGTTGAGTCGACGACTATTGCAGGTGATATCAATATTGTTTATAATATTATTAAATTGTGATATGTTTAATGCACTAGAACGCATGGACTTTGAATGAGTCGGGAAGCCTCAATAGTTGAGATCGATGGATAATTGTGTTATGATGAAAATATTATTTATGATATTTGATGCATGGGTTGTTATATGTGCAGGTGATGGGAGACTATTGCCAATCGACCCACATAAAGTGACAGGGCTGAGAAATTATATGTGTAAGTCTAGAAAACTGGCGACACGATGAGCTTTGAATAGAGTGAAGAAAAATCCAGCTTATCATATGCGCGTGCCGTGAGGGTAGGCCACGAGTCGGTCACTCATGATGATTATACTGGGGACGCGCAATGAGGATTTGGACTTATTCCCGAGGAAACACCACGTCTTCATACGGTAGGCGAACTGAGCTAAAATTGACTTAGTCATCATAACCAACTACCTTCCCGTGGGTATTATCGCAAAAGCATGCTAGGAGCATAGCACCTTGACAATTATGGTTGCGACAAGGATGGAGCAGTAATCAACAACTAATTGAACTAAAGGAAATAATAAAATTGATCATAAAGAACCTAAGTATATCATGATATGTTAAATGAAATAAATAATAATAATAAATTAATAAACAAATAAATAAATAGATAAATGATAAATAATAAATAATAAATAAGTAAATAAGTAAACTGAACTAAAAATTAATTATTTAAAAACCTACTTAAGGAAAAACATGAGATAACAAAAATAAAGCTGATCAAATAAAATAAACAAATATTAATTAAGTAAAGAATGAGTTAACTAAAGTGATGCATGGATGCATTATTATTGATGAAAGGGTGAGTAAAAATGAGGAAGAGAGGGATCTTTTTCTTCTTTCTTGGTGCCATAGTTTGAGCACTAAACTACTTAGCTACTCATAGGCTATTGCGCAAGAGTGTGTTTTAGTACAACTTGAGTGTGGGTTTGAGAATCTCTTAGCATAGCCTAGCGTTGTATTTCCATTATTAGACACATATTGTCAGCCTGTCCGAGGGGAAGGAGAGTACCAATTAGTGAATGGAAAGGAGAAAACCAGTGAGTTCACTGTGATTAGAGAACTAACAGATTTTGGTGAACTGGCCGGAGTTTTCAGCAACAAAAATTGCTTTCGACAACACCGACAACACCAACAAATTTTGAGATGTATGGTTAAATTTATGGTGTATATTGATGTTCTTGAAATTATCCAAATTAATTCATTCGGTCACATGGTTGTAATATGGACTGGTTCTGAATGGTTTACAATGGTAACCCATACTTTTTTATATATAATTGTGTAGACATAAGTGTGTTATATAATTATAATCGAACTATTTTAAAATCGGTCTGCCACAAACGATAGTCAAGATGATAAGATTTACAAAGATTCGAAACCACTCCGCAAGATTCAACATAAATACTTAGGGTGATAACTAGCCTTGATTAGTTGAATTTTTAATTTCGCTTAAAAATGGATTGGTCCACCACGACTATGCTTTAATTCTATTTTTAACTTTAATATATATGGAAAAGCACGGGTCTGATTTAATTCTATTATTAATTTTAATGTACGTAATAATCATGAATTGGACCCAACACAACTCTTCGGACGAAATTGCACAGTCAACCCTAAACCACCTCAACCTACAACTACATGAATATCAACTATACGCTGAATCTGAGATTTAGTGTAAAGACTACTATGGAAAAATAAAGTGGGTAGTTTAAAGGAGTTAGGGAGGTAATTATGTCTACCGTTTGCCACGAATCATCGACCAGTCCCAACTGAAATTTACCTGAGTTAAAAAGGGAGCATATGGGCATACTGTGGAGCAATGTAAAGGTCTTAGGTTAGAATTATTACAAACCGGTTTTAATACCCTCTGCGAGCCGTGGATTAACGCTCCAATTAATCATGACGCATGCACCATTCCTGAGGTAACGGTATAAACACTGAGGTCATAACTTGGATCATAGTAATAATGATTATTTAATTTTGTATAGATGTTCCTTTAAAAACATCCGCGTATAGCTTCTGGTAAAACAAATTGGTTATGGAAGTGGCCAGCCACGGTAGGCTGAGTCAGGAAAGTAAGTGCCTGATAAATGGACCATGAAGCCTGACCGCCATACCTAGGTTTGAAGTAAGCTACAATTTGCACCAGGTAAAAACTCAGAAATCTGAAAGGTAACAAAATATTCAATTCCTCGTAATTATTAATAGTCAGAGCTAGAGATACTAAATTATCAATTTGGGTGTCGGAGTTGCAAGTTCAAATCCAATATACTAATCGAATTTGACAATGTAAATAAAATTTTAAGACCGTTTAAGTCTTTTAATTAAGACTTGAGCATTTTAAGTAAGATTTGTGTATGGTTTAGTTTGAGTTCTTACCCTATTTGACTTGCAAAACCCGTAGTCGGTCGAATTTCATCCCACTAGGCCTTAGGTGCAAAACCCGTAGTCGGTCGAATTTCATCCCACGAGGCCTTAGGTGTTATTTTTTGTTAGTTTTTTTAAAATATTATCATCTATTTTTGTCAATTTTTATTATGGATTTTGGTGTGGAGTAGTGTAATTATTAATTATTCTAATTTTGATTTTTGTTGGTAATTGATGTTGTGTATAATCATTACAATTAGTAGCAAGCAATATTTACTGTACGGTTATAATAAAAAATTATCACTGATTTTGATGTGGAGTAGTGTATTTATTTTAATTTGAATTTTTGTTGATAATTGATGTTGTGTATAATTATTGACAATTAGCATTAAGCAATATTAAAAAATATAATAAATTTGCAAAATTTTACAAAATTTTATAACTAATTTTACCATTTGAATACTTTTATTGTATTTCTATGCAATGTAATAGATATATGAAAATGCAGGTTTGCAACCTGTTTATAGAGTGAAGAAAATAATAAAAGAGTTTTTGCTTGTGTTTAATAAAATTGTTGGTTTATGTTGTTGATGTAAGTTTTGGTTTTTTCATAATCTTTCAATTTTTAGATGGTTTTTGGTTAGTTATATTGTTTTGGTAAAATCCAAACTTGAAAAGTTTAAATTGTTGTTTTGGATTGATGTAAATAGCCTTTGATAAGAGATAAGTAAATTTTAGTTTAGTTTTTCAATATTTGGATGAAATAGAGTGGTAAAGATCCGAGTTTTCAAGCAGCCACAAGTCTTTACTTATCAGGTGCAAGAAGCAAAATCCAGTAATTCTGGGTCTCTGAAGGGTAAGGAGTAAGCTATCACTCACTCAGGAGTAAGCTATCACTCACTCAGCGGGTTAGGTGGGCTTTTGGATTCATGTAAATAGCCTTTGATAAGAGATAACTAAATTTTAGTTTAGTTTTTCAATATTTAGATGAAATAGAGTGGTAAAGATCCTTGCCCGTACACCATTGGCATTGGTCTTCTTTGTGCTTGCGTTGACCCTAGGTTGCTTGCTGTATGCCCCCTTCCATGCTCGCATCAACTCCTTGTTGGGGTGCATGTTGCCTCCCGCGCTCGCATCAACTCCCTATTTCTCATTTTGTTACCGCTGGTTCGAATAAGTGTAAAAGATAAATTCTTGTTTCAATAGAATCCAATTCCCAAGTATCTACAGGCTAACGAGCATCTTTTTTATCAGGTAAGCCCTATATCCATACTTCTGAATTTCCAAGCAGCAATAAGTCTTTACTATATCAAGTGCAAGAAGCAAAATCTAGTAAGACTTGGTCTTGGTCTTATTGAAGGGTAATCGGAGTAAACTATCACTCACTTCAATCGGGTAAATAGCTTACTTCCCTAGGTTTTGTGTCTATTTGACTACATATAAAAGAAACGAAGTTCTCCTTACATGGGGAATACCAACCATCAAGAATGTTAAACGCTGATAGTCAGAAATCGACGACCTGTAGATAATGTAACTATTGCACACAACCAGACTTTCAGTTGAACAAGCAGGCGCCAATATTATCCAACTTATTAGTAAGCATTTAGATCAAATGATCGTTGGGAGTTTCAAAAACAAATTTAAATTCTAGGATTATGTGATTTTATAATTTAATTTGGAATAGGATCGTGTTTTAAGTGTTATTATAATCATAGTAGCATAATTTGGATGTATTGACTTTTTGTGTAAGGAAATTTCTAACAATTAGCAGAATATTGAATCTATGTGTAATACATGTTAATTTTGAAAATTTATTTTAAAAAAACTAAATTTTAATTATTAAAATATTATTAAATAAATACCTTTCAATTTCATAATTAGATATTCAATTTAATAGGAATAAAAACATGCCAACCAAAATAAATATGCAATTATAATAACAACACTTGATAGCAAGACTAGATTTATTGGTTACCAAAACCATGTGCCCAAAACCACTTACATCCTTGCTCATTGGGGAGTCAAAGTTAACCCTAACACAATTTAAACATTAATTAATTAATTTTAATGTAAATAGTGGTAAATATTATTTACTTTCTTCATAAAATAATTAATAACTATTAATAACTAAGAGTTTGTTCTTTTATACTATGGCCATTATATTTTTGTTATTTTAAAGATTAATTTTGGTTATAAAAAATATGTTTAAAAAATTAAAAAAAATAATTTAAGTTTAAAATATAATGGTTGATATTAAACATTTTATTAAGAATATTGTATATGTTTAACTATATATAAATGTTATATATATTGATGTATATTTAATTAAAGATATTATATTTAAGAAATGTACTTTAGTATTTTATTCGTATTGGATTTTTTCATATTTGTATTCGTACTCTAATTATGCTACTATGATTATAATTACCTTAACTTTTTGAAAAATTGTCAAAAATTATGATTTATATTTATATTCGGTTATGTCATTGAATAGATAATAATGAGTTATCATACACCCTTGAATTGTAATTAGAATATTTTTTTAAAATGTTTAGTATTATTGGGAGATATATATAAGAATAAATATTAATAAAGAGGTTGAGTGAGGTTACTTAATCCATTTTGTATTTTTGTATAGTTGTGAATGGTTTTAAATTGTGTTTTGAAATTTACAATTAAAGCTTTTAAATGAATTTCAGTTAGGTATATGATAGTATATAATGACCTTTTATGTGATTGATTGATTACTTAGAGTGTAATGTAATTACTCCATCAATTAATCGCTAGGCGTTCCTTACATTTTTTATAAATCATTGAAATACATAGTTTCTTATTAACGTTATGCATTAGTTGAAGTATTTATCCAGCTATAAATTTATATAGCCTCTTAGAATAATTTTAAATATAAAAAATAATTTGTTTATTTTATGTGAATCAACTTGGTTATATATATTATAGCATATAATTGGGGTCATGCACTTTAGGAATCCAAATAAAATTATATTGAATTAACTAGAATATATTTAGATTTTTTTTTAATTGGAAGTTGGTTGAGGTGCGCACACAAATGTCCATGAATACTTGATTGAGAGTACCCAAAATTAACATCGACCTACTAAAAAAAATGGGTCATCTTTTCGTTCGTTACATATGGTATTAGAGCGTAGTTTCACACTTGGGCCTTTGCTTGACATGCTTCTATATACCATAATAGTTAAGATTTAGTGATGTGCGCAACATTTATATTAATTTGATTACTAATGCATGGATAACTGTGAAAATTATATAGGAAGGATTTAGGAGGCCAAGGAGGAAGAAGAGGAAGGGGAGGCAAGACTCGTAGAGAGAGGACACGCACTATGCGCACCCCTTCATCACCTCTAGTGTAGCCTCAAGAAAATGAGGAAGCCAACATACCTGCAAGTGTGTCTATGGATATGATGCACTCATTCCAATGAATGACCTATGCACTAGTTTTGAGGCTTGAACAAGTTAGCTAAGGAAATTTGGATCCGATCGTCACAGCCTCAGTACCTCCATTAGAGTCAGCACGGAGGGAATTGGAAAATTTTCAATTCCTAGAATTTCATGGTGCCTTGGACGAAACAGCTTCATAGGCATGGTTGGAAAACATCACCATGTTCTTTGCATTGTGCACCTACTCCTCAAACATGAAAGTGTGTATGTCAATTCTTCAACTGAAGAGAAATGCCATGTTATGGTGGAGTAGTGTTATGCCGCAATTGGGTTTATATCTTGTTGAGTTCTTGTGGGATTTGTTTGAGGAACATTTCTGCAAATGGTATATGTTAGAAGAATTTTTGCAAGACAACTAAAAAAGTTCAATGCACCGAAACAGGGACTCTGGTCATTACCGAATTATGAGGCCAGATGCATGGAACTTATAAGGTATGCGCCACACTTGAATACAGAGAAACTAAGGGTGAAAAAAATTATATATGGTCTTAACTACAACATTTGTACTAAGTGTGCATCTTGATGCCCCGCACACTACATGAAACCATACAGCAAGAAATAATAACAGTGGAGGAATTTACTATAGGAAGTCATTAGCGACAACCTCAACCTTTGAAAAAGAATGGAAGAAGGCCTAGAGCACAACAAATGAATACTTTGAGGATAGGAGGAGGGAGTAGATACTGGTACCCTAACCCTGGGATGGGAAATCACAGACAAGGAAATGGAGAGATAAGGGCTCCATTTCGAGCATGAGCTCCAAGGAAGCAACCTCAGGGAAACATGATAGTTGCACAATGACAACAACACAATGGTGGTCCTTCTCAATAGTATCAACAGGGACCCCCACTAGGAGGAGCATGTTGGACATGCCAAGGACACCATTGATAGAGGAATTTCCCACAAAGATAGATGGGGGTATATCATGGGAAACACTTGGCTACAGTAGGTGACATGGGTCAGGCTCATCAGATTCATGTAGTAGTGAACAATCGATAAGAAGAACATCGAGCCACAGTGCTAGAAACCACAGGTATGATATATGGTATGAGTGTCTATATATTTAATTGATTCTAGAGCTACTTAGAGTTTTATTTCACCTATAGAATTGACTAGAAGTAAATTGATGGAAATCGAGCAATGACATTTTGATGTAGTTGAATTAGCATCCGGAATAATCCAAGGGGTTGGGTTGTCAGTCCCAAGCTATGATTTAGACCTAGGGGTATGTGTCACCAATATTTCTTTGTATACCACTTCATTAGGATCCTACAACATCATTGTAGGAATGGATTGGTTGGAGCCCCATTTAGAAGTTTTACACTACAAGGAGAAAAAATGATGTTTAAAGATGAATTCGGGAAAAATCAAGTACTGGCAGGTACGAGGATAGGAGTATATCTAATATTCATCTATGCATTACAAATTAATAAAATCATGTGGAAGGGATGTCAGTTATATGCAATAACAACTAGAAATGAGAAGTCAGATACGATAGATGTTAGTCGGTGACCAATTTTGTCGCAGTTCACCAACGTGTTCCCAAAGGAACCTCCTTGACTACCACCAAGGTGGGAAGTAGAGTTCACCATTGATCTCAAGAGGGGAATTGAACCAATAGCTAGAAATCCTTACCACATGATTGTTCCTGAGTTTCATGAGTTGCAAATACAACATCAAGAGATTTTGGATCTCAGATTCAGCAGGCCTAGTATATTGCCATGGGGAGCACTAGTGATATTTGTTAAAAAGAAAGATGGGTCATGAAGACTCTATATTGACTATCGACATTTGAAGAAGGATACGCTCAGGAATTAATACCCTTTTCCTAGGGAGAGATGATCTATTCGATCAAATTAAAGGTGTGACAATATTTTATAAAATGGATTTGAGATATGGATACCACCAGTTAAGGATAAGAGAAGAATACATTCCTAAAACAACATTTAAAATGAGGTATGACCACTTGGAGTTTATCATCATACCATTTGGACTGCCGAATGTACCTCGTGTCTTTATGAACTTGATGAATTGTGTATTTCAAAAGTATTTGGACAAATTTGTGTAAGTGTTCTTGGATGACATTTTGATTTACTGAAAGGATTTCGTGGAACACGAGGACCATTTGAAGATGGTCTTGATATGTTTACGGGAGCATAAATTGTATGCAAATTTGTCTAAGTGTTCATTATTCTAAACAAAGATTCATTATCTAGGGCATGTCATCTCAGGAAATGACATAGCGGTTGATCCATCCATGATTGAGGCGATCTTGGAATGGTTGTCACCAACAAATGTTCACGAAGTGAGAAGCTTCATGGAACTAGCAGGGTATTACCAGAGATTTTTGAAATGATTTTTGAAGGTTTCAAGACCTATCAGTGAACTACATGTTAGAATAATTCGTCAGGATTATTGTAAATAAATAATAGGAATATGAATAGCTAGGAAGGCGAAGAGGCTGGTAATCAACCGCCTAATGAAATGTATAAATACAGGCATTTGCATTTGAATAAACAATCAATCGGGAGTTATACCTAACATCAGGTATCAGAGCATAACTCCTGCCTATTTGCTTGTCAGTCTTGGCAGTCTGGGTGCCAGACCTACATTCTTCCCTTCGTCCATTTGTTTCAGAGCTGCTGCTCATTGCCCACTGCTCTCTACTCGTCCCTC
>LPNX010633210.1:429123-461744 GCA_001517045.1 Pseudotsuga menziesii
CTACAAAAGAAGAATAGGAAGTTTATTTGGTTCGAGTGCTATGATCAAGAGTTCAAAAAACTTAAGAGTTTCATACCACAACCCTGATTTTGAAGGTACTAGACATGGAGTAAGAATTTGTGGTTTGTAATGATGCATCTAAGGAAGGGATTGGAGGAGTATTGGTGCAGGAAGGTAGGATAATTTCTTACACTTCAATAAAACTAAGACCATGTGAGGATAACTATTGTTAGGATATTTAGACACTTAGGAGTTAGTTAAGATCAACTTGTGTAAAATATCTGTTAGGTAAAAGTATGTTTCTTTAGTATGCATTAGTATGCATTTGTAAATATTCTAATCCGACGATCATGATATGTTCTAGACATAGAGTGATCCGACGGTTCAACTTCTCTTAGATTATACATACCATTGATCTGTGGCTGAACACCCGATTGGTCTATGATCTCTATTTAAAGAGCATAGAGGGTCTGTGGTTAGTTGATCGATTATGAGAAGCTCATGTAAATTTATTTATTTTTCATAATAAATTGCTCCAAGTAGCTATTTGGCTCAGGTCGTGGACTGTTTCCCTCTCGAGGGTTTTAACCACGTGACAAAGATCGATTTGTTGATCTGTGATCTATTTGTGTAAAGTGGTTGTTCAAGGTTTTTGGTATTTTGAGAGTACCATGTGTACTCGAACATGGTATCAAAGCAGAGGTCTCAGGTTCAATTCCCTCGAGCTACACCGGAGGCGGGGTGTTGGAGTATCGGGTACCTCCACATGGTATAATCGTCGCACCTCTAGGAATATAAAACAAGTGGTTCAACCACCACTCCTGGTGATAGGGCCTTGTTCTAGGTTTCAAATTTTCATCAATATCTGCAGAGCATTTATGAAGAGCCACTTTCGGTTTTGATCTAGATCTGGAACCGGTGTTGCCGAAACTTTGAAAGGGTTTCTGGTTTTGGATTTTTTGTGCATTTTTTGCCTATGGGAGCTATTCCATTGCGTCTGAAGCAATGTTTCCATTGGGAAATAGTTTTCATTTCACCGAAAACCGTTTTCGTTTGTTCCAGAAACACCCATTGCGGCAAATCTGAAGGTATAATGTTACAGTGACGGATTTCTTTTTTTTTTTTGAATCTCACATATCTTATTAGTTTTATTATTAGATCTTTTTTTTTAGTCTTAGACTGTTTCCTTCCCTAACTGCGTATGCTCTTTGCCGTGCACCTTGCGTGATCGCGGTGAATCAGAAACAGTAAGGGAAAGTTTTTTTCTTGTCTTATCGACTACGTATGATCTTTGTTGTGCACCTTGTGTGATCATGGCAAATCAAAAACAATGAGAAAACTTGAAAACGTACACTTTCTGGGTAATCTAACCAAGATCTAACCCTATTGTGTGGAAAAAGTTTTTTTGTTTTTTGTTTTTTATTTTTTTTGTGATTTGCAAGAAAAAAGGCAAGCATGGAGAACGAGAGAGAAGAGCAAAAAAAAAAAAACCCTTCCTCTTTCCATTCTTTTACATACCTTTAGCTCACTTGGTATAAAGTTGCTTTATTCCTTAATAGGTCTTGAGTTCAAGTCTTATTAACCTACTTTTTAGTGCATGCAATTTCTATTTTCAAGTTATTTTATTGTAAAAGTGCATCTCACATAAATAAAATAAAATAAAAAGTGAGTCACTTAAGTCTTTTAATTTATTGCTGCAGTATTTAAAAGTAACATTATTGTAAAAGTGAACCTCACTTATTCTACAAAAGTGATTCACTTCAAAGGTTGATCTTGGGAAGAGGGGGGTTCTTTTCTTTAGTTGGTCAAGTTAATATCTGCTATGTCACTATTGGGGACATCTTCAACATTTTCTTTGATCAAGCATAACTTCATCATCCAGAATGAGTTTTCAGTGCCTTTTTTTTTAAACCCGCATATTTTTTCGAGATATTTGCAACCAAATAGTTAGTTTCTATTTTTTCAGACATTATTTTATAGTATGGTCGCCCCTTGTGATATTATACTTACAAGTTCTAACTATTTCTCATGAAAATCTCGAAGTAGGGGACTTTTCAGGATAACCTTAGGGAAAGAAACAGAACCCACTCATGATGATAAGAAAATTAAATGGGAAAACAGATGTGATGAAGCTCGTGGATTGATTGGGATGTCAATCTCTACTGATTTGCGATTCTATATATCTGGAATTGATGAACCTAATAAAGCTTGGGAAAAGTTGGAATCTGTGTTTGGTAAATACATTGAAATTCGAGGTCATCAACTTGAGAATGAGTTGCTTTCCTTGAATCCAAATGATTTTTCATGCACTTAAGACTATTTATCTAAGTATAAAACTCTTAGACTCTTATGTGCATAATGAAAAATTAATAAATAAGAAAAACAATGTATTTATCATATTTTTTCCAAACTTGGACCTACATATTCTGTTTTTGTATCTACATTCTACTCCATGAAAGAATCCTCGACTATCACTAGCTATCAAGAGCATAGTCTTGAATCCTTTTATGATTCCTCAATTAGAGAGCAAGATAAGCTCATTCATCTTGGAATAATTAACAATGTATATACATCTGGGAAATCCTTATTGTCCCAACAGAAAGAAAAGTGCAAGTCTCCCAAAAAACAGAATTTTCGCAATAATAAGCCAAACAACAAGGGTCCCAAACCCTCTTAGTCAACTCTTTCTTTAAAAAATGACAAAGGATCCAAGCAAAAAGGAAAGAAGACTGAGCGTCATTGCAATTTTTGTGGGAAAGATAATCATGATGAATCTAAGTGTTTCAAGAAGATGGCAGCCTTGGAAGCAGCAATGAAGAAGCACCACATCAACCTAGATTCGTCTTCAGAATCTAACTCTCATGGACATGCACTTTGTGCTTCTAGTTACTCTTATACTACATCTTCTTCTTCTACTTCAAATGAATGGCTTATTGATTCTGGAGCATCTTATCATATGGCTAAAGATCAAGCCATATTTTTTACTATGCATGAATGTAACACCAAACAAATATTTGTTGGTGATGATATATCTCTAAGTGTTGTAGGATCTGGAACAGTTCCAGTAGAAAATGGTCATTTCAATGATGTACTATGTGTTCCAAAAATTTCTTGCAATTTGTTATTAGTCTATCAAATTACTCATTCAAGTGAAGGTAAAACTGTGACTTTTATACCTCACCAAGTTGTAATCAAGGATTTTCAAAATCGTCAACATGTCCTTGCTACTAGAACTGTTGATGATATTACCAGGTTGTACAAATTTAATAGTTTTGGGTCATCACCTTTTCCCTCAATTTCTGTTGCTCATAGTGATAACTTGAGCAAACTTTGGCATGAGCAATTTGGTCACTTAAATTATCAATCATTGCAACAACTATGTAAAGACAATATGGTGACTGGTCTTCCAATGGTATCTTGCAAGGATGGTGTTTGTTCCAATTGTGTACTCGGAAAACATCATCAGGACAGTTTTGACAAACGTGCCTCTTGGCACGCCTTGGTTCCTTTGGAGCTTGTGCATAGTGACTTATGTGGTCCTCTTCCATGTGCTTCCTTTCTTGGTTTCAAATATTTCTTAACTTTCATTGATGATTACTCTAGACGCACTTGGGTTTACTTCCTAAAACTTAAGAGTGAATTATTTAACATGTTCTTGGCCTACAAGGCCCTTGTTGAAAAACAATGTGGTCATCAAATTATTAAGTTAAGATCTAACAATGGAGGAGAATATGTTAACAACAATTTCACTACTTTCTGCACTAAACAAGGAATCCAACAACAACACATTGTTCCATATACACCACAACAAAGTGGTGTAGCTGAACAGAAGAACCACACTTTAAAAGAAATGGCTAATTGTATGATCCAATCTAAGGGACTAAGTCTTCAATATTGGGTTGAGGCCATAAATTGTGCAAATTACATAGTTAATCACACACCCACTAAAGTTTTACAAGGTATAACACTGGAAGAAGAATGGAGTAAAATTAAACCAGATGTAAGTCACTTTCGTGTGTTTGGTTGTGAAGCGTTGGCTCACATTCCGAATGAAAAATGGAAAGCATTGTAGCCTAAAAGTGAACAGTGCATATTTGTTGGATATTCTGAAGATGTAAAAGGTTATAGACTTCTTAAACCCCATTCACATGATATAATCATTAGAAGAAATGTTAAATTTGATGAAAATCTCTTGGCTTGCGAGCCTAACTTGGTGGGTGTGCCATCTTTGGCCTGCGATCCTGATTCAGCGATTGTTCCTTATTCTTCTTCTTCCAACTTCCTTGATAGGTTTCCAACTCCAGTTTCTGATGATGACAGTAAGGATGAAAATCCACCTCCGCCTGCTCATGTTCCTCAAATTGCACCAGCACCAATACTTCCTCGATAGGTCCATTCAACATGTCAAGCAGCTGGTGATCTTGCCAATGATCCTAGAGATCAACATCGAACACTTTCTAAGTTTCAGCGAGCCTCTTCTCTTTTGGCTCAAGTTTCTGAGAATCATGATCCAGAAAATTTTGCCGAAGCTTCGGGAAATTCAGACTGGGATGCAGCTATGGATGAAGAATATCATTCCTTAATGGCAAATGATACTTGGGATCTTGTTCCTCTTCCAAAAGGAAGAAAACTTGTCATATGTAAATGGGTCTACAGAACTAAGTATGCATCAGATGGAAGTGTTGAAAGACTTAAGGCAAGGTTAGTTGTCAAAGGTTTTTCCCAAGTTGAAGGGATTGACTACATTGAAACATTTTCCCCTATAGCAAAAATGAACTCCATCCACCTTGTTCTTTCCCTTGTAGCCTTACATAACTGGGAAGTCCATCAAATGGATGTCAAGTGTGCCTTTTTACATGGTGATTTACATGATGAAATTTACATGGAACAACCTCCTGGATATGTTCAAAATAACTCTAGCCTTGTTTGTCTCCTTAAGAAATCCTTATATGGCCTTAAGCAAGCTCCTAGAGCTTGGTATGCCAAAATGGATAGCTTTCTCCTTGACATCGGTTTTTCTAGATGCCATTCTGACCCCAATGTCTATACCAATAAAGTAGGAAACCATCTCATCATACTTATTCTTTATGTTGATGATCTTATCCTTACCGGTAGTGACCCTAAACTTATAACCCATGTGAAATCCAGTCTTAAGAAAAATTTTGAAATGTCAAACTTAGGACATTTGCATTATTTTCTTGGTATCCAAGTCTTGCAAACCAAAGAAGTAATCTTTCTTTCCCAGTCTAAGTATACTTGTGACCTTCTTCGTCGCTTCCACATGGAAGATTGTAAACCAGCCCCTTCTCCCTTCCAGTCTGGAGTCAAACATTATGCCACTTGTACTTCCCCTGAAGTAGATGACACCTTGTATCGTCAATTTGTTGGTAGTCTTTTATACTTGACTCATTCCTGTCTTGACCTTTCCTTTGCCCATGGTCGTGTTTCCCGTTATATGCAAAATCCTCATGAAAGTCACTGGAAAGCAGCAAAAAGAATACTTCGATATATTCGAGGTACAATTCAGTTTGGGATTCATTACAGTACATGGGGGAAACCTTTGTTGGTTGGTTTCACTGATTCAGATTGGGACGGTGATCCTGATAATCGAAAGTCTACTACAGGTTATGTTTTTAGTCTGGGATCTGTACCTGTCACTTGGGCTTGTAAGAAACCACAAGCTCTTGCTCTTTCTTCAGCAGAAATAGAATATCTAGCCATAGTTAATGTGAGTTAGGAATTTTTATGGCTTCGACAGATCCTTTCAGAGTTTGGATTCGAGCAGTAGCATCCTACTCCATTTTTTTGCAACAATCAAAGTGCCATCAAGCTTGCCAAATATCTAGTTCTACATCAGTGCATCAAACAAATTGAGCTACACATGCACTTCATCAGAAATGTTGTTCATGATCGTGTTATTGAAGTGCTCTATTTCCCTACAAATGATCAAGTTGTAGGCATCTTCACCAAGTCTCTTACAGAAGTGAAGTTTTCTAAACTTCAGTCTATGTTAGGAGTTCAGGAATGTGTCTAATAGTGTCAATTTTGTAAATCCTTCAATCCTATCCCAAGTTGTTCTTGAGGGGGGATGTTAGGATATTTAGACACTTAGGAGTTAGTTAAGATCAACTTCTGTAATATATTCATTAGGTAAAAGTGTGTTTCTTTAGTATGCATTAGTATGGATTTGTAAATATTCTAATCCGATGGTCACGATATGTTCTAGACATAGAGTGATCCAACGGCTCAACTTGTCTTAGATCATACCTACCATTGATCCATGGCTTAACACCCTATTGGTATATGATCTCTATTTAAAGAGCATAGAGGGTCCTTGGCTAGTTGATCATATGAGAAGCTCATGTAACTTTCTTTCTTTTGCATAATAAATTGCTCCAAGTAGCTATTTGGCTGGGGTCGTGGACTGTTTCCCTCTTGAGGGTTTTAACCACGTGACAAACATCGATGTGTTGATCTATGATCTATTTGTGTGAAGATGTTTCTCAAGGTGTTTGATCTTTTGGGAGTACCCTGTGTAATTGAAAAACTATGTGACACATTACCTGGAACTTGTACCAGTAGTCTATGCTTGGAAACATTGGAGACACTATTTTTTCGGTAGAAAAAATGAGTTGAAGAAAGATCACGACAGCCTACAATATATTCTAACTCAGAGTAACCTCAATTCCAAAAAAAGGCGATCATTAGAGATGTTGATCAAATATGATTATGACATCTCGTACATCAAGGAGATGATGAATAACATAGCAAATGCATTCAGTCGACGATCTTGTATCTTCTCAGTATTACTTCTTACCATAGATTAACGGGAGAAGATCCTAAGGTTACATATGGTTGATAGATGGTAGATGGAAGTAAGAGAATAATTAGAGAGGGGAGGGGGGAAGCCCTTGATTTTGTGGGACATACTATAGATAATGAAATATTAATAAGATACAACCAACATTTGTACATTCTGACAAACTGGTAGGTTCGAAAGTTCATCCTCTGAAAATCCCATCGAGTGACATATATGGCTCATTCAAGGGTGACGAAGATGTATGCAAATCTAAAACCATTATTTTTCTGGCATGGCATGAAGAAGGATGTGGTACACTTCATAGCAACATTCCTATAATTTCAGCTTGTGATGGTTGAACATCGCCACCCAACACGACTATTACAACATCATGTCATCCTTGAATCTATCTAGGAGGTAAAATATATGGAATTTATCGTCGAGTTGCCGATGACCTCTAGGAGGAATGATTCCATATTTGTTGTAGTTGATACAATAACTAAAAGGACACATTTCATTCAAGTAAAAGTGACTTATCAAGCATCAGACATTGCATGCTTTTTTATAAGTGAGGTAGTGTGACTACACAACATATATTTGAAAATCATCTCTGATAGGGGATCTATATTCACTGGGAGGTTTTGGACAAGTTTCTAGTGAGATTTAGGTACTCAACTGAAGTTTAGCACCGCGTACCATCCTGAAACAGATGGTCAGACTGAGAGGGTTAACTAATTCCTAGAATACATGTTCTGTATGTATTCCATTAAATAAACAACTTCGTTGGGAAGAGTACTTACCATTCCTAGAGTTTTCCTACAATAATAGCTACCATATCTCTGTTCAGATGGCACCATTTGAGTTTCTCTATGACTGACTATCTCTGACACCATTCAGCTGGGATCGGTCAGAAGATAGAGTTTTACTAGGTCCTAAGATGATCCAACAAATTGAAGAACAAATGCAATCCATCCGATTACAACTGCAAGAATCCTGGGATCAACAGAAAATTTATGCCCATGCACATATAATCGGTCGAAGCTATAAAGCTGGGGATAGATTCTTCTTGTGGGTGAGTCCAGAAAAGAGCTCCATCAAAATTGGCAAGGGAGCCAAGTTGTCACCATGATTTGCGAGGGTGTTTGAAATTTTTGGAATAGTTGGACTGGTTTCTTATCACCTCACATTTCCATCATATTTGAGTCGGAGGCATGATGTTTTTCATGTTTCTATGTTACGCCATTATATGTCAGACCCATCTCACATTGTGGACTTAAGCAATTTACAGATTTTAGACAAGGGGGAACTTTTGGCTGAACCTGTCTATATTTTGTATCGACGAACTCGACAGCTTCGACGTTGACTAGTCAGTCAGGTCACAGTGCAGTGGGATAGTTATAGTCCTAGCTCCACAACCTAGGAGGATGCATAAACTTTTTATGTACTTATTTTGAACTTCGGGATGAATTTTCCTGAAGTGGGGGTGTATGTAGCACCATGTTTTTCTTGTTAGACGTTTTGAGAATATTAAAGTATTCTTGAGGGAATTCTATGACGAATAACAAAACTATTTATTATTTTGATATCTAAAACTTTGTAGGGGCGTATTATTGAGGGAATCTGATTTCGAATGAACCAGACATGAGTGAAACAATTAAATACTCATGATATATGACCTAAATAAAATTAGTTGTCATATGGATTATATGATGAGAAAATTATGATTATGAAAATTATGTCGACATTTGGTTAATTATGAATGAAATTATATTATGATTTTAAATTGTGAATGAATGAAAAATCATGTAAAGTCATCAACAAATACTTAAAGTTGTATAATGTTGAATGATTGACAAAGAAATTATTATGTATCATGTAATCTAATGGTCTGTCGCAAGTGACAGGAAGGACAGGTACATGAAACACAAGAATAAATCAGTATGCAAAGACTATAGATGAGTCAACGACTATGGAAGGTGATATCAATCTAGTTTACAATATTATTAAATTCTGATATGTTTGATGCATTGGCACGCATGGACTCTGAATGAATCGGGAAGCCTCGACAATTGAGATCGATGGAAAACTATGTTATGATGGAAGTCTTATTTATGAGATTTGATGCATGGGTTGTTATATCTACAGGTGATGGGAGACAAATTCCAATCAACCACATCAAGTGACGGGGCTAAGAAATTATATGTGTAAGTATAGAAAGTGGGTGGCGTGATGAGCTTTGAATAGATTGAGGAAAAATATAGCTCATCAGATGTGTGTGTCGTGAAACACATTGTACAACATGATGAGAACTCTATATTCACAGCGAGAACTCTAGCCCTAAAATCCATTTTCTTTTGTGTAAAAAACACAGCAATAAACCTTGAAATAAAAAACTAATGCTACGAGTAGAATACTTTTCTATTTAAAGGTGAAAAATGCAACCATTGCCCTAAAAAGCCACATTGTTGCTACCACTAACCTTAAAATCAACAATTCAATAGAAATATAATGCTACTAGTAGCACATTTTTTTTTTGAAATGATAAAATTATAACTTGCTTGAAAGCACGAACTTATTACATTATTTTTTAAATCACGGCCTTGAAAAATAAGAACTCCCCTATTTGTTTCCATCACTTCCCTTCTCGTCATTTCTAAAAAATTTCTATAAAGTTTTTTTATAAATATTTTTATAAAAATAAAAACTATAAAAACAAATAACTTTTGTTTATATATTTGTAAACTATAATTAAAAAAAAATTAAACTATTTGTATTTTTAATTATTATTATTATTTTTTTAATTGATGATAATATATATCTATATATATATTAAAAATCTTAGTATATATTAAGAAAAATATTTCAATTAAAATTATAAAAAGATATCTATTTAAACATTAGTTTCAAAAAATTTTAAAAATTATATTAAAAATATTAAATTTTTATTAAAAAATTTATCAAAAAATAAAAATTTATTATAAACATCAAAGAGATTTATTGAAAATAATATAGTTTTTAATTTAAAAAAAAATTAAAACATATTAAAAACATTTTAAAAATAAAATAAAAAATAGACATGACCCTAACCGTACAATGTCCCCACTCCCTCCACTCTCTCGGTGCCTTGCCCATTCTTGCTTCCTCTCACATCCCCTTCTCGTCCCACCCTTCCCCATCTCCTCCCCTTCCCCCTCCCTCACCCTCCTCCTCCCCTCCCCTCCCCACACCCCTTGCTTCCCCCTCTCTCCACCCCCTCTACTCCCCATCCCCTCCCTCCTCTGCCCCCGCATATGCCCTCGCTCCACTCTATCGCCCCTTAGGCCATCCTCCCTCCCTCGTGGTTGTTCCCATTGAGCATCGACTCGATACTAATAACCGAGTGGTTGCTCGATGAGCACAACTACGAGGGAGGGAAGGCGACCTAGGGGGCGACAAAGTGGAGCAAGGGCACACGAGGGGCCGAGGGAGGGGGTGAAGGAAGGGGGAAGGGATAGGGAGGGGAGGAGAGGGGGAAGGGATAGGGAGGGGAGAGGAAGCAGGGTTGAATGAGGCAGTGGGGGAGGTGAGGGAGGTGGGGACTCGATAGAGTTAAGGGTAGGTTAGGTTAATTTTTTATTTTATTTTTTAATTTTTTTATAGTGTATTTTGATAGTTTTTTTTATTTTAATATTTTTTATTTTCTTAATAGTTTTTTTTAATTTTGAATTTAGTTTTATACAAATTTTGTTTATTTAAAAAAATCAATTTGATGTATATTTTTTTTTTGAAAAATATTATACATTTGTAATAAATATTGGTTTTTTATGTGTTTTAAAAAAATGGCTTGTGGGTTTCCAAAATTTTGTAATTTTATCCCTCAAAAAAATAGTGTGCTACTCGTAGCACCATTTTTTTATTTGGGTTAAAAATAGCCATTTAATGCACCCTATAAAAAATGAGAACTATTTGGAGTTCTTGTGAGGTTGTATAACGTGTTGCCAAGGTTGGTCGCGAGTGAGTCACTCGAAAAGATTATACTCAGGACATGCAATGAGGATTCATACTTATTCCCCTCGAACCACCTTGCGCTTCACATGGTAGGCGAAGTGAAGTAACATTAGCTCAGTCGTCATAACCAACTCTGCGCCTATGGGAATCATCAAAAAGGGCATAATGGAAGCATAACACTTGATAATTATGATATCAACGAGAATGCAACAATAATCAACACCTAATTGAACAAAGAGAAATAGTAAAATTGATCATAAAGAACCTAAGTATATCATGATATGTTAAATGAAATAAATAATAGTAATAATAATGATAAATCAATAAATAAACAAATAAATAGATAGATAAATGGTAAATAAATAAATAAAAATAGTAAATAAGTAAATTGAGCTAAAAACTAAATTGCACAAATAAATTATTTAAAAACCTAACCAAAGGAGAAAACATCAGATAACAAAAATAAAGGTGAGTAAATAAAATAAACAAATAAATAATTAAGTAAAAAATGAGTTAATTAAAGTGATGCATGGATGCATTGTTGATGATGATGATGATGATAGTTAACATCGAGTGAGACCAAACTTTGGTTTATTGGACCTAAAGAAACTAGTTAATTAGTTTGTTTTAAAATTTTATTCCTATGCTCAAAGAGCTTGGTGAGAAGCGTCCCGAGCTTACTATAATTTCGACAAGTTAAAAGGCTAGAAAGGTCGGTGTTGCAACCAAGATTAGGAATTGAGATCTAATGTGGATGTACGCACGACACTCTAAGAGAAAGTGATTTTCATCTTCAATGTTCCCATTCTCACAGAGATTCCTATTCTCACAAAGATTACTAAAAGGAGAAAAAACGACGAAGAGATGGATTTTTTTCTTCTTCAATGCTGCCATAGTTTGAGCACGAATCGATTTTGTGACTAAGAGGCCACTGTGAAAGAGTGTGGTTCAATACAAAGTGAGCAAGGTTGAGATCCTCTCAGCAGCAGCCTTGAATTGTATTTTCGTTGCTACCCACATATTGTGATCCCTGTCAAGCTCGTTGGTCCTCGAGAAAGGAGAGTACCCATATGAAAGGGAGGAAACCAATGGGTTCATTGTGATTGGAAATCCGTCTCAAGCTAACAACATAGATTTCAGCAGCGAACAAGTTGCAGAGAACTAGCAGATTTTTGTGAGCTGACACGAGTTTTCAGCGATGGTTTAGACAACAAAAAATTGGTTTCGACAACACTTTGAAAATTTCAGCAAACTTTATAGGTCAAGTCTATGGTTAAATTTAAGGTTTATATTAATATTCTTGAAATAAATTCATTTGGTCAAATGGCTATAATATGGACTGGTTTACAATGGTAACCCATACTTTTTTTTATACATAATTGTGTAGACATAGAGTGTTATATAATTATCATCCAAACTGTTTTAAAAACGGTCTGCCACAGACAAAAGTTAAGATTTATAAGATTTACAAAAATTCGGAACCACTCCGCAAGATTCAACATAAATACTTAGGGTGATAACTAGCCTTGATTAGTTGAATTTTTAATTTCGCCTAAACATGGATTGGTCCACCGCGACTATGCTGTAATTCTATTTTTAACTTTAATGTATATGGTAAAACACCGGCTCTACTTTATTTCTGTTTTAATTTTAATGGACATAATAATCTTGGATTGAATCCAACACAACTCTTTGGATGAAATCGCACAACCATCGGTAAACCATGGTCAACCTGCAACTACAGGAATATGATCCATATGCTGAATCTGAGATTTGTCTACGGACCAGTCCCCACTGAAATTTACCTGAGTAAAAAAGGGGGCGTATGGGCATACTGTGGAGCAATGTAAACGTCTTAGGTTAGAATTATTACAAACCGGGTTTAATACCTATTACCCCTCCAATTACTCATGACGCATTCACCATTCATGAGGTAATGGTATAAACACTGAGGTCATATATATAATAATGTTATGTATTATTGGAGATATATATAATAACAAATATTAATAAAGAGGCCGATTGAGGTTACTTAATCCATTTTGTATTTTTGTCTTATAATTGTTTTAAATATTAGTCTTAAATATTTTAGTCTTAAATATTAAATATTAAATATTGTCTTAAATATTGTTTTAAATATTAGTCTTAAATATTTTAGTCTTATAATTGTTTTAAATATTAAACCTATTTTGTTTATTTTATGTGAATTGACTTGGTGAAGCAATTACACACATACACACAAATATATATAAACATATGCTTGGAGTGTCATGCACTTTAAAATCTAAATAAAATTATATGGAATTAACTAGAACATAATTAGAAAATTTTCTTAATTGGAAGGTGGTCGAGGTGTGTACACAAATTCCATGAATACTTGATTGAGAGTATCTGAAATTAACGTCGATTTACTAATAAAAAAAACAGGTCGTCCTTTCGTTCATTACAATTAAACCTTCCAAAGATCAAGCTTAGGTTGTTGGATATTCAAACATGGGTTCCAAAGGAAAGGAGAAGTCTAATCCAAATAATCCTCATGATCAAATGAAAGACAAGTCCAATTCTCATGAGGAGTCTTCAAGCTCCAAGAAGAATTCCGAGAATAAGAAAGGTAAAGGTGAAATGAGCAAGTGTGCATACTGTGGTAAGGGCTTCCATCCAAAGAGATCATGCATGAAGAAACAAATTGACATGTTGACTCAACTCCTTGAAAAGCACAACATCTCTCTTCCCGAAGGCACAACGAAGAAGGAGGGAGCATCAAATTTTAAAGACAAGGAGAGAGTTCATTCCCTAGTTGCATGCACTGTAAAATCTTCTTCTTTTATCATTGATTCTTAAGATTTAAGACACATGGTTTCGACAAGGGAGGTCTTCTCCAGTCTTGATTATTCAAATGGTCCTAAGATTGTATTGGGAGATGATTCTGAAACTAAAAGTAAAGGGAAGGGTAGAATAGATACTGACCATGGTTCCTTCAATAATGTTTTGTATGTTCCAGGTCTTGTTACCAAATTCTTGTCAATCTATCAGATGACCCACACTGGGTCTCCTAATAATCTTGTATTCACTCCAATAATGTTGAAATCACTGAAATATCGAATGGTAGAGTCATAGAAAAAAGTTTTGTTGATTATAACTCCAAAGTGTACAATTTCTCACATTTCATACCCTTCTAAAACCCCTATGCTCTCCTCATTCATGATAATGAAGATAGTAATATATGGCATGAAATTTTTGGCCATATAAAATAAAAGTGCCTCTCTTATTTGTGTGACAAGATATGGTCATAGGGTTCCAAAAAATCAAGTTTTATAAAGTAGTCTGTCAAGGATGCATCCTAGGAAAACACCCAGAGCACAAGTATGAGAGAGTTATTCATGAGAAAACCTTTGCACCTCTTGAGATTATTCACGGTGATATAGTTGGTCCTTTCCCTCATATGTGAATGATTCAATCCAAATATTTCCTAACCTTCATTGATGAATTTTCCATATATTGTTGGGTCTTCTTCCTCAAACACAATTCAGAAGTTTTTTACCTCTACAAGGGTTTTAAATCCCTAGTAGAGAACCCATCTAGAAGAAATCTCAAGGTCCTCATATCTGATAATGGTGGTGAATATGTAAAATATGAATTCATACACTTTTTGAAGATGCGGGTATCCAGATGCATCAGTATATTCCTTACATAGCTCAGCATAATGGTGTTGTTGAGAGGAAGAATAGATCTCCCAAAGAGATGGCCACTTGCATGATGGAGTCTAAAGCTTTGCCACCAAAATTTTGGGATGAAGCAATCAACTGTCAAACCTATATCCAAAATAGGGTGCCTCACAAATACTTGTATGTAATCACTCCTTTCAAAGCTTGGAGTGGACAAAATCCTAATGTGTCACACTTCGGTATTTTTTTCTCTAAAGCTTGGGCTAGAATTCCACCTGAAAAGAGAAAGGATTTGGAACCCCAAAGTAAAGAATGCCTATTTATTGGGTATTCAGAAGATTCCAAAGGGTACAAATTGATCAACATGATAACTCAAAAATACTTCATTGAAAGGAGTGTTCAGTTCGAAGAAGAACCTATGCCATCAACAAAAATCGGAGAATCCTCTTCACCAGTACCACCTCATATTGTGAGTGAAGACTCTAGTAAGTTTTTTGATAATAAATATTTAATTTCATATCTTGACACTTCTACAATACCAAAATGGGAAGAAAATACTATTCAAGCAGTCAAGGAACTAGCTGGCATCCTAGTGATCGTAGAAGAACTAGATCTCAATTCGAAAGTGGCACCTCTATCAAAGATCCATTCTTTGCTGAGAAGTGTTAATTGATGATTGAATTTGATCCAAAAAAATATGAATAAGCTTTAGAATATCCAAGATGGAAAACCAACATGAAATAAGAATATGATTCACTCCATAACAATGAGACATGGGAACTAGTTAATCTCCGATGAGGTAGAAAGCTAGTGAAGTGCAAATGGGTATTCAAGACAAAGTTTCTTGTCGTTGTCTTTCCTATGAAGTATAAATAAATGTTCATTGACAAGGTCTTCTATCAATTCCAAGACATTGAATACATTGATACCTTTGCACCAATGGCAAAGATGGATTCTATAAGACAGGTTTTGGCCATTACAGCTTCCAAGCAATGGGAGGTACATCACATGCATGTGAAGAGTGTCTTTCTACCTAGAGATATCAAAGAAGAGATATATGTGTAGAAAATAAAAGGTTTCGTTACTAATCCATCTCTTGTGTGTAGGTTGAAGAAATCACTATATGGGCTAAAACAAGCTCCCATAGCTTGGCATGCCAAGATTGATGGATTTCTTATATCACATAAATGTTGTAGATGCAAGTATGATACAAATGTCTATTTGAAGCTGATCCATAGTTCAATCATTAATATTTTCTTGTATGTGGATGACCTTTTGATGACAGGAATTTACATGAAATTAATCTTCTCCCATGAAGGATGCTTTGAACCATGCCTTCTCCATGACTGATATGGGATTGTCGAGTCAATTCTTGGGCACTGAGATTTCTCAATAATCCTTTGGAATTAAAGTCACCCAGTCCAAATATGCTTCAAACCTAATAAACAAGTTCAACATGAAATATTGTAATCCAAGCAACACTCCTTTCCTGTCAAGAGTTAAGCTTCAAGAAGCAAAATCAACTCCTTTGGTGAACAATATTATGTACAAACAGCTAGTTGGTTGTCTTCTCTATTTGAATCATGCTCGACCTGATATTTATTATGCAGTGAGTGTTTAATATAGACATGTGTATCAGCCACATTATTTTCATTAGAGGGAAGCAAAGATAATATTTCACTTTGTGAAAGGAACCAAGACACATGGGATTCACTATGTTGCAAAATCTGACCTACAACTAGTTGGTTTTATTGAATCTAATTGGGTTGGTGATAACACTGATAGAAAATCAACTTTTGGATATGTGTTTATGCTTGCATATGGGCCAATAATCTGTTCAACTAAAAATCAAAGTTCCATTGCACTTTCTTCTACATAGGCAAAATACAGAGGAGCTGTAAATGCAACTACTCAATGTGTATGGTTGCAAGGAATACTTGGAAAGTTTGGTATTGTGTATGGCACTTCCACAGTCATATTTTGTGACAATAAAAGTTTTATTTGAATCTCAACAGACCCTATATAGATGAAACGAACCAAACACATAGACATCCATGTTCACTACATCACAGAACTTGTGAATGATGAGGTCATTGCTCTGCACTATTACCCATCGTCTGAACAAGTTCCAAACATATTCATGAAGGAATTCTCTTAGAACACTTTCAAAAATATAAAATCACTACTCAGGTGTAACACCCTGGTTTTGACCCCGTTTGCATTAATACATATGTTGTAAATAAACATGGTGAGGAGCTAAGGGCAAAGGCCCCACCATTGATTTAGTTATGTTATGTTTCGGATTGGAATGGTCACTGATGGTATATCAGGGAATACGACATATATTAAATTGTGGTATCATGTAAACACGCATTTTAATTAAATAACCCAACAAGCTATGTTCACTGCAACTAATTTGAGAAGGGGCATGATTCCAAAGGATAAGGAAGGTGAATGTTGAACATTGAGTCATGGGGGAAATGCCATGTGTCACCACCTTGTTTTTTTGCTCATTTTCCTTGTTTCATCCGACCACTACCTTCATTGTTCCGTTGTTAGTTGGGGTAGCTGTTGGTTGGTAGGAAAACCACTACTATGCCCACGCCTGCTCTCACTCTCCACGACGTGCCTTTTGGTAGTGGATGGTCTATCCACTATGGGGGATCAAGAGTATATTTGTTTTCCCTCATGCTGGGCGGAGTTAAAAGGTTCCACATTCCATTTTTTATGGGTTTGCCTTCCCTCTCCCATGTCAATTGCCGACCTATGGTTTAGTTCCTTCCATTCACATAGAGAACTTATTCTCCCTTGGTATGATCGGATTGTGTATGGTCTCGCCCTTCCTCTGGAGATCATGGCGGTGTTTTCATTATTAATCCCTTTTTCCTATTTTGCGCTTTTGATCGGATAGGGTAATGTCTTGGGTGTTCATCGCTGAACAGTGACGGTTGGCTGCATATTTTCCCTCACGTACATAGTGGAAGTCTATCACTTCCCCATTCCTCTGCCTGTGTAAGATTCTCCAGCGATTGCATTGAATATTTTTGTGGGTTCATGGTTTCCCACGATTGCTTGGCTATGTTTTCCATTTTTTGGTGGTATCGGTTGAAGATTGCTGTGAGTTCCTATGTTCTGGTCGACTTTGTTTTTTCCCTGTAAAAGATTGAATAGCTATTTGGTTGCTCGCATGCAGTGGTTTTGTCCTCGGACTACATTGGAATGGTGAATGAGGGCCTGAGGTGCTTGATAAACTTGGTGGGTTGAGAACCACAAAGACAGAGATACTAAGCTATATTTCTTCTTCACAACCCCTGAATAACACTGGAAGGGAGATCAGGGTCTGAGGGAATGTGTTGTAGAGAAGGGACTGTTTTCCTTGTGTTGGGTGTGTGTGGGTGTTCTAGAATCTAGGCTAGCTCTGGTGTTGGTGTCTGTAGCTCTTCAATGAGCTCACCAGCTTAGCATTTATCCTTTCCCCGCTCCTGGATGGCCTAATAAACCCAACTTTGTTGGCTTGGCTAACCTGATTGTTCACCTGATAAACCCAACTATGTTGGCTTGGCTGAACTATGTACCCTTGTGGTGTTGTTACCCTTGGCTATGTGTAAGCCTGTTAGTTCCTTATTCCTTGGGGAATCATGCCCGGCTGAGGGGGAGGGGCAGCATTGCAAAGAGATTAAGGAGCACGCAGGCCTACAGTTGGGTGGAACACTGCAACGACGTAGCTGGTTGTATAACAAGTTCTTTACAAGATAAGTATTCTTTCCTAACTTGTGCTTGCAATCATATTATCGTTGATGAATGATGATATACATGTTAAATGCTGATCTATATATGCATGAGTGTTGATTGATATGTTTTTCTTCCGTTGTGTACATGAACGATTATGCTTCGTAATATGTTTTGTGTTTTTAAGTATCATGCTTCAGCACTATATGTATGTATGTACATGTTCATGGGGCTAGATTCTCAGATGATTTGATGTATTGTAGCATCCTCTTCACCGATCGAAGGGTCAGGGATGTTATAGTGTGGTATCAGAGCTCTGGTTGCAGCATGGGCCTGAATGGGCCGTGAAGATGCAATGATAGAGCTTATGTTGCTGCATTTGGGCCTCAGAGGGCCATGATAAATAGTTAACAGAGGCAGGTTTCCTACTGCCTAGAAGAAACTAGGAGAATGGGTGAAGACAAGAAAATTCACAAAATTTTCTAAGTGCCAAAATGTCGGCTCATCGGAAAACTTAGTTACAAGTTCTTCCAACACAGCGGAGCACTTAGTGGGAAGGCCACCTGATGGATAGTTGATCCAACGGTCGATGTGGTGGTGGACCCCTTGAGAAATTAGTTGTTCAAACCACCGATGCTGCTGGTAGAAAATAGTTGTTGGGATTGCCGACACCGCGAAATAATTTAGTTGTTTGTCAATATGTCGTTGTATCTACCATGTGGACTAAAACACCAATGCGTAGCGCTTAGTGGTTCCAACAATCGACAGAAGAAGAAAGTTTTAAAATTTTGTTTAAGTGTTGTGCTGAAATCATCGACGGAAGTTAGTTGATGAGACCGCCGAAGGATGTCGGTGGAAATTAGTTGATTGAGCATCCACCGTTATGGAGGGATAGACAACTATGCATCCAACGAGTAGAGCCTCTGACATTCGATGGCGCAAAATTTCTGAAATTTTTCTGAGGAACAAGATTATCGGCGATTGGAGGAGAATAGTCATTGACATTGCCAAGGAATAGAAGATGGAAGAGCTGATACCGCAGAAGACAAGGAAAGAAGAAAATACAAAATTTTCTCTAAGGCGCGAGATCATCGATCATCAAGAAATGTTAGAGGATCGGATCACCGATCAAAAAAGATTCAATGAAGGTGACCCGTCATTGTAGAAGCTTAGACAACTATCCCGTCGATGCATTAGTCTCTCCACTTGTTGATGTTGAGGTGTTTAGTGAACAGTGGTTCCGAGTTCCGATAACATAACTACAGAGGCGTGAAGTGCTCGAGAGTGCTGATGTCGCGAAAGAGTGAAACTGCCATTGTAGACGCCTAGAGGACTAAGTGTCCGATGCCACAGTAGGATGCCACTCCGACCGTTGATAAACCTTTGGTCTGCAGAAATTATAATGGGATTGTTCGTCATCGTTGTGGAATGATAGACCACTACAGGCCCGATATGGCGGAAGGAAATAGACAAGTGACTCACCCATACATCGGAAGAAATGGGAAGTTTATGCCACTGAAACGACGGAAGGTTATTAAGGAGAAGACCCGATGAATAGTCAGTTTTCTCGTCGATGTAGATCAGAAGTTTAGTTGGTTTGCCATCGAAACGCCGAAAAAAAATAAGCAAACAGACCGCCAATGAACTAGGTGTTTTGACCACCGAAGTATTGGAAATATAGCTAGGAAGAGGTCCGTTTGGGCTTAAGGAAATTGGGTTTTTTGAGGGAATTTATCAGCAATTTTTCAAGCAGTTTCCAACTGTTTCAGCAGATTTCAGCAGATTGTCAAGGGATTATAGAGCTGAACAAGAGATAAATAAAAATTCTGTGTTTTAGCATAATTGTTGTTCTATAAATTTCCAAAAGAGGAAGGTAAGTAGTTTTGATTTATATTAATGTTATGCATCTAACATTTTGCTACTAACACATTGCAGAATTATAGACAACTTCCAAGAGCAGTACTGTAGAGCGAATAGTGTGGTAAAGCAAGAGGTGGTTCAGTCATGAGAACCCATGATGGGTATGATGCTTGGGATTCTTATGAGCGTGCAGAAGATTCCATGGGAGAAAATGTCCGTAATGGAAATGATGACATAGAGTCTAATGGAAGGACATTCCAGGGGACACCGTCCAAGGTTGCAGCCACCATGAGAAGCTTGGTTAAATCCCAGGAAGAGTAGCATCAGTTGAATGCTGCCATATTGCAGAGTTTGATAGACTTGCAGAATAAGATAAATTTTAGACAAGGTACATAAAGGACAGAAGGAAATAAGAGAAGCACTAGGACTTCTAGTGGGCCATCTGATTCTGAAGAATCCAATGGAGATACAAGTTCATCTTCTCATAAGTGGAAAAAAAGAAGGCACCATAGGGATCACTCTTGAGATGAATTCAGGAAAGCTAAACCTCCTACATTTGATGGTGAGATAAAGATGGGACAAGAAGCTGAAGCTTGGCTTCTTGGGATAAAGAAGTACTTTCAAGTGCAATATTATTCAGAAAACATGAAGGAAAGAGTTGCCATATTCAATCTGAATGGAAGAGCATCCATTTGGTGGGAACACTTCAAGAAAGTAAAGAAGATTAGTGAAAGGAAACTAAAGTGGAAACAGTTCAAGAAGTATTTCAGGCAGAAATACGTCTCTAACAGGTATTACGATGATAAGATCAAGGAGTTCCATGAGCTGATATTGAGACAACAAACCATGGATGAATATGCAAATACATTTTTGGAATTGTTGAGGTATGTCTAGTACATCAGAGATGAAAAAGTAAAGGTCCAGTGGTTTTTGAGTGGATTGCCTCAAGCTTACAAAGATAAAATTGAGTTCTATGAACCAAGAACTCTTGAAGAAGAAATAAGAAAGGATACGTATTACTATGAGAAAAGAAAAGGTAAACCTGATTACCATAAGGCATGGAAGGACAAGAAGAATGAAAAGTTTGACCAAAGAAGGAAAGGTTTCAAACCTTCTAGATTTAGGAATCAGGAAAAGCAGCCATCCCAAGCTGTTAGTAATCCAGTTGGAGTGACAGGTGGGAAGCCTAAAGAACCACATCAGAATAAAGGTCCACTCAAATGTTGGAAATGTGAAGGACCTCACTTGTGTAGATATTGTCCACTTGAGAATGAATGTGCAAGGCCAGCTTATAACATTCAGGGAGAAGAAACAGTGGGTCAAGTACCAAGGGCAGTCCCTAGAATTTATGCAGCACTAGAGGACCACCAGGCAGATCACCAGTCAATGGTGGTTGAAGTTGCAGGTAAGATTTTTGAACAATCCGTTTCTATTTTGATTGAACCTGGTTCTACTCATAGTTATATTACTCCTAGGGTAGTGTATATTTGTGCTTTTAAGAAGGTCAAGCATTGAAAACCTTGGTTAGTTGAGCTAGCCACTGGGACTAAGAGAAAATTTAGTGAATTGGTAGAGAAGTGTCCATTGGTTATGAATGGATTGATCACTTGTGTAGATCTGAATGTTCTACCGCTTGGTTCCTATGATAGTCTCATTGGAATGGATTGGTTAGAAGCTCACCGAGTGAAGCTTGATTGTTATAACAAGACTTTTGAATGCATGGATGAAGAAGGAAACCCAGTAGTGGTGAAAGGTATTCCTAAGGTAATTTCAGTAAGACAGGTTTCAGCAATGCAGTTGAAGAAGTTCTGTAGGAAATGTGGCCAGTTGTATGCAGCTCATATTCTAGAACCAAGATGAGATGAGACTCCTAGGTTGGAGGACTATCAGGTGTTATAGGAATTCAAGGATCTGTTTCCTGATGAAATTCTAGGGCTTCCTCCAAAGAGGGACATTGATTTCACCATTGAACTTGTGCCAAGAGCAGCGCCCATGTCCAAGACACCTTGCAGGATGAGTACACTGGAGATGCTAGAGTTGAAGATGCAACTGCAAGAGTTGTTGGAGAAGAAGTATATCCGACCGAGTGTGTCTCCTTGGGGAGCACCGGTTCTATTTGTGAAGAAGAAAGATGGTACACTCTCATTATGTATTGATTACAGAAATTTTAACAAGGTTACTATGAAGAATAAATATCCTTTGCCTAGGATTGATGACCTCTTTGATCAAATGAGAGGAGCAAAGGTATTTTCCAAGATTGACTTGAGGTCTGGTTACCATCGGGTGAGAATCAAGGATGAAGACATTCATGAGACTGCCTTCAGGACAAGGTATGGACATTATGAGTTTGTAGTAGTACCATTTGGTCTCACAAATGCACCAGCTACATTTATGTGCCTTATGAATAGCGTCTTCAACAAGTATTTGGACAAGTTTGTTCTTCTTTTCCTTGATGACATTCTTGTTTATTCCAATAATGAGGAATAACATGAAGAGCATTTGAGATTGACATTGCAAGTGCTTAGGGAAAATCAGCTGTATGAAAAATTGAGCAAGTGTGACTTCTACAGAGATAGAATTCAGTATTTGGGTCACATTATCTTAGAAGAGGGTATATCAGTAGACCCTGAGAAGATCAAAGCCATTATGAATTGGCCTACTCCAAGAAATGTGACGGATATAAGATCTTTTATGGGACTTGCAGGATACTATAGGAGATTCATTGAAGGATTTTCCAAGGTTGCACATGCCATCACTTCTTTGCAAAAGAAGGGGATGAAGTTCGAATGGACTTCGAAGTGTGAAGAAATCTTCCAGTGGTTGAAGAATCTTCTCACCAGTGCACCAGTGTTGAAGGTTGCAAACCCAGAGAAAGATTTTGTGGTATGTACCGATGCATGCGAGCAAGGGCTTGGAGGATTCCTTATGCAGGACAACCGCGTGATATGTTATGAGTCAAGAAAGCTAAAGGAGCACGAGAAGAACTATGACATTCATGATCTAGAGCTTGCAGCCATAGTACATGCTCTCAAGATGTGGAGACATTACTTGATGGGTAGGAGACTTGAACTCATAACAGATCACTATGGACTGAAGTATTTTCTTGATCAACCTACTTTGAATGCTAGGAAGGCAAGATAGCTGGAATTTTTATGTGAGTTTGATTTTGAAATCAAGCATATAAAGGGGAAAGAAAACAAGGTAGTTGATGCGCTCAACAGGAAGGTACAGGAAATGAATGTGGCATCTCTTAGTATTTTCCAATCAAATTTGAGGAAGCAGATTGTTAATCATTTTTCCGTAGATGAATTGTATGAGCAGGTAAAAGACAGATTGCAGCAGCAAAGTCTTGAGAAGAGGTATGAGGGATATAAATTGGAAGAACATGGACTTATCACTTATAAAGGCAGAATTTATATTCCGAATGTAGCAGATTCGAGGAGAGTTGTTATGGATGAAATCCATCAAGCTTCATAATCTGGTCACCAAGGATATCAGAAGACAATTGCTACAGCTAGAAAGTAGTACTTTTGGCCAGGAATGAAAAAGGACATGGTTGAATACATTTGAAGGTGCATGAAATGTCAACAGGTAAAGGTTGAGCATCAACATCCAACAGGTTTGTTGCAGCCTTTGCCAGTCCCGGAATGGAAATGGGAAGCTATTTCCATGGATTTTATTATAGGATTGCCAATGACTTGGAGACAACATGATTCCATTATGGTTGTGGTATACAAGTTGACAAAGGCAACACATTTTATGCCAGTGAAGTCTACACACAAGACTGATGACATTGCAAAGATATTCATGAAGGAGATTTTCAAATTGCATGGATTGCCTAAGGCAGTAGTTTCTGACGGAGATGTCAAGTTCACTTCTAATTTCTGGAAGGGATTGTTTGTAGATTTGGGTACAAAGCTAAACTTCAGCACTGCATACCATCCTCAGATAGTTGGGAATACAGAGAGAGTTAATCAGGTGCTTGAATATATGCTTCGCATGTATGTGATGGACAAACCAACCAAGTGGGAAGATTACTTACACTTGGTAGAGTTTGCTTACAACAATGGATAGCAAACAGCCTTGGGGATGAGTCCGTATGAAGCTTTGTATGGAAGAAGGCATAGGACACCAATGACTTAGGATAACCCAATGAACAGAGTTGTGCTTGGACCAAAATTTCTCAAGGAAATCGAGCAAGAGGTTTTAAATATCAGATAGAATCTAAAAGCAGCACATGATAGATAGAAAAGCTATGCAGATAAGCATATGATGAACAGAGAGTGTAGTGTTGGGGATCATGTTTACCTCTGAGTGAAAGCAAAGAAAAATTCCTTGAAGCTTGGAAGTTGTGCAAAGCTTTCACCTAGATATTGTGGGCCAATTGAAGTGCTTGAAAGAATAGGGCCTGTTGCATATAGACTTGCATTGCCTGCTAGTTTTAGAACTCATAATGTTTTTCATGTTTCTTTGCTTAAGAAATATGTACATGATCCTAACCATGTGATAAATTGGGATGTGATTCAGGTGGAACCCGAGGGAGAGTTCCAAATCAAGCCAATGCGCATCCTCAACAGGAAGGTTACAATGCTCCGGAACTGAGCCATATGGTAGGTAAACGTGCAATGGGAGCACTATGGACCTGAAGAGGCTACGTGGGAGTTGGAGGATGCCATGCGATTGGCACATCCATTTTTTTTCAATCCTGCGGAACACTGAGGCGATACCAGTGTAGCATTTTGTTCAAATTTTGTAAAGCACTAAGGACAGTGCTATTGAAGGGGGAGGGGAACGTAACACCTCGGTTTTGACTGCGTTTGCATTAATACATATGTTGTAAATAATCATGGTGAGGAGCTAAGGGAAAAGGCCCTACCATTGATTTAGTTATGTTATGTTTCAGATTGGAATGGTCACCAATGGTATATCGGGGCATACGACATATATTAAATTGTGGCGTCATGTAAACATGCATTTTAATTAAATAACCCAACCATCTATGTTCACTGCAACTAATTTGAGAAGGGGCATGATTCCAAAGGATAAGAAAGGGGAATGTTGAACATTGATTCATGGGGGAAAATCCATGTGTCACCACCCTGTTATTTTTCTCATTTTCCTTGTTTCATCCGACCACCACCTTCATTGTTCTGTTGTTAATTGGGGCAACTGTTAACTAGCAGGAAAACCACTACTACGCCCACGCCTGCTCTCACTCTCCCTGATGTGCCTTTTGGTAGCGGATGGTCTATCCACTACGGGGGATCGAGAGTCTGTTCGTTTTCCCTCACACTAGGCAGATTTAAAAGGGTCCACATTCTATTGTTTAGGGGTTCACCTTCCCTCTCCCACACCGATTGCCGACCTGTGGTTGGGTTCCTTCCATTCACACAGAGAACTGATTCTCCCTTGGTATGATCGGACTGCATATGGTCTCGCCCTTCCTCTGGAGATCGTGGCGATGTTTTCATTATTGATCCCTTTTTCCTATTTTGTGCTCCTGATCGGACAAGGTAATATCTTGGGTGTTCATCGCTGAACTATGATGGTTGGCTGCATCTTTTCCCTCATGTACAGAGTGGAATTCTATCCCTTCCCCATTCCTCCTCCTGTACAAGATTCTCCAACGATTGCATTGAAGATTTATGTGGGTTCATGGTTGTTTGTGGGTTCATGGTTTCCCATGATTGCTTTGATATGTTTTCCCTTTTATGGTTGTATCAGTTGAAGATTGTTGTGAGTTCCTATGTTCTGGTCGATTGTTTTTTTTCCTTGTAAAAGATTGAATAGCTGTTTGGCTGCTTCCATGCAGTGGTTTTGTCCTCGAACTGCATTAGAGTGGTGAATGAGAGCCTAAGGTGCTTGATAAACCTAGTGGGTTGAGAACCATGTCACAGACAGAGCTACTGAGCTGGATTTCTTCTTCACAACCCCTAAATAGCACTGGAAGGGGGCTCAAGGTCTGAGGGACTGCGTTGCAGAGAAGGGACTGATTTCCTTGCATTGGGTGTGTGTGGGTGTTCTAGAAGCTAGGATGGATCTAGTGTTGGTGTCTGTAGCTCTTCAATGATCTCACCAGCTTAGAATTTAGCCTTTCCTAGCTCCTGGATGGCCTGATAAACCCAACTTTGTTTTCTTGGCTGATCTGATTGTTCACCTGATAAACCCAACTATGTTTTCTAGGCTCAACTATGTACCCTTGTGGTGTTGTTACCCTTGGCTATGTGTAAGCCTGTTAGTTCCTTATTCCTTGGGGAATCATGCCCGGCTCGGGGGTGGCAGTGTTACTGAGAGATTAAGGAGCACGTGAGCCTATGGTTGGGTGGAACGTTGCAGCGACGTAGCTGGTTGCGGAACAAGTTCTTTATAAGATAAGTATTCTTTCCTAACTTGTGTCTGCGATCATATTTACCGTTGATGAATGATGATATATATGTTAAATGCTGATCTATATATGCATGAGTGTTGATTTATATGTTTTGCTTCCGTTGTGTATATGAAATATTATTCTTCGTAATATGTTTTATGTTTTTAAGTATCATGCTCCAGCACTATATGTATGTTCATGTTCATGGGGCGATATGCCCGGATGATTTGATGTATGGCAGCGTCCTATTCGCTGATCGGAGGGTCGGGGACATTACATTAGGATATATGATCACATGGTGAAGACTAATTGAAGACAGTATTCATAAAATTTTGTTCATTTCCATGCTTTGAGGGGGGATTTTCACCTTATGGTTTCACCCCTTTCCTTGTTTTTTATGGACAAGCAGTATGTAAAGGGTGAATAAGACTTGTTTCTAGGCCATATATATATGCTATATTTATGATATTTCACATCTGTCAGGATTAATGGGGATTTTCTAGTAATAAAAAAACCATTCTCATACTTAGGATACATTTACTAATCTTTATGGTTAATTTCCTAGGTTCTATACTAGCTAGTTGGCCTCTACTTGCACCACTTGGTCAAAAATTTCCATAACTGCATCCAAGAGTGCCATTCATAGATTCTAGATAATATTCTTCCAACTATACATACTTCCCAGTTTAGTAAGAGAGCTTTCCTTCCTTATACTTAGACTGTGTTTCAACAACTTTAAGGTAAAATGGTGAAAACTAGTGGCATAGAAACTGCCTTGTTTTTGCACAACTCATCCTCCTTATTTTTCTCTCTTGAAATCATGATTATCTTGAATTTCCATTAATTTTTAACTAACATACATCATTCTTCTAATTTGTGACCTTCCTGGACTTATTTGGAAAGTGTTTTATGCACCTAAGTCAATTTTTTACTTTTAGTAAGCCTGCTATTGTAAGAATTCAAATTTCCTCCTTAGGAATTTGAATCTCTTATGTAAATATATATTTGGACAACCTATTATTTTATAATCTTGGGTTATGTACACTTACTAAATGAAATTTAGTTTTATGTACCAATTTCAGTCTCCAATTTTGAGTGGATCTTTGCATGTCTTCTAGCAATTTTTTGTGACTTCAATTGTACTAAGACTGGGCTTAATTTCCATAACTTGTTGCTCCAAAGACCTCCTACATAAGTCCTTACTTGAAATATCTTCCCTAAAATTTTCAACAAAGAGTTAACTAATGTATAGGGTTTTTTTATTTTAAATACACTTTTGGATTACTTTTTCGAACTTAAAATTGCGGCCATTTTCCAATTTTGGGAAAAAATACTTTGTGCATTTTTTTTCAACTTTTGTAGTTTTGGTGCGCCAGTGTCTATGATGCACTAGTGCGTCACTACATAATTCGCACTGATATCCCGCATCTTAAAAAAATGTAGGTTGGTGTGCATATACTTATTGCGCGCACCAACGTTGTTTTATTTAATAAATGCACCAGAATTAAAACAACTGTAAGAATGGATGTATAAATATCCGCTACCAAATGTAGAGAATATTTTCTACTACAGGAGATTTTTTGGACATTAAAATTCTCTCTTATCGGTGTGCCTCTATATGTAACAGATACTAGTGCATTTGTATTTTCTGGCACGCACCAGTTGGAATAACTATGTGTAATGCATGTATAAATATATTATATCACTATGTAGTGGATAATTTCTCCTAGAGGATTTTTTGCAAAGATTATTTTCATAGTGTGTTTATAGTTTTTGTGCACCAATGTGTTTAGTAAGTTGAAGTGAATCGGTGTGTGTATATCTAAATAGATGCATTGCCAAAAAAAATAATTTTGGGTTTTTGTGTTTCCACCTAAAACTATATATTCATCACAATATTCCTTTTTATTATTCAACAACAACAATTACAATATTTCATAGTATATATATGTTTCTTAAAATCACGTTTTTCAAACATAATGGTTTCTAAACTATATTGAAAGTTAGATTGGAATATAGTTCGAATCTAGATGAAGGGAGAAAAATTTGTAGTATAAAATGGCAAATTCTTCATATTCCATCTCATTTCATTATATTCAATGTTTGACGAGTTCTCCCTTTCCATCCATAGTGAGTTTAGTTTTCATTTATATTTTGACCATTTATTTGAATTTATGTTACTTATCAATGTGAATATAAAATTAAATCAATTTATTCTTTATTGTAGGTTCCTAATTCAAGTGTGAGTTTGGATGCACAAGACATTCTACCGGTTTAAAAATACCATAATATCTTATTAGGAGCAAGATAATGCAAGCAGTTCGTAGATGAAAATGGGTATCTATTTACCCTACAAATTGTAGCATGTCATCTTCAAGTCGCAATCTGGGTTCATCGACGGTAATTCATCGTGAGATAGAACCCTTTTATGACACCCGAGTAATTTGTGGTTGTTCAAAATGTCAAGGGTTGAAGTAGAACCCTCAATGTGCCATACTCACCCATTACACCAATGCTATATTACCCAATTTTGATGGTATAATACCCCCTACTACAGTAAATAATTCAATAGGTAATATAGAAAATACAGGCAGGAACTCTTCCCTATGCTAGTTTTTTAAAACATTGGAACCCAAAAAAACTATGTCTCATCCTAAATTGACGAACCCCTATGCTTATGTTGAGTTGAATGAAAGTTCTAGTGATCTGAAGTATGATTTGAATGTCACCTGTAATACCCCATGTGTTAATACCCAAACATAAATAATTTGTAATTGATTATTATTGTGGCATAGGGTTCCAGAAAAAGGGTCTTTAAGGACCTAGAGACATTATTATTATTTTGTAAATAATTAATTATTGAAAACAATTGGCACACTAGGGACCACTAAAAGAGAATGGGAGGCCTAGACCCATAATGTGAGTGGGAATGGAGAGATTCCTAGCACTTTAGAACTTGTTTTATTTACCTTCGTCCATTTATGCCTTAGTGGATTTATTAGTTGATCATCACCCAAACATTGTACAATTGCACCAAATTTTTATTATTTTAGCATATGTTGGTATTATTGAGCCTAATTTATGATTTAGTGGGACTTCTTGTTGTTTGGGTGGGTTCCACTTGTTAATTGAGCCCCTTTGGTCATTTTGTAACTCCTTTGTGGAGATTACTCTTGGTTTTGTAACACCCATTTTCACAAGTGTTCTCTCACTATCTATTTTTAGCCTCAACACCTCAAACATTGTGTAAATAATTATGTAACTCCTTGTGTCCTTTTGTAACTCTTGTGTAAATCCTTGTGTAAATCATTGTGTAACCATCCCCTTTTCTATTTTGGGAATATGCCTTGGCTAGCGTGACACTTCACCTCACTAATTTTTATTCCTATTCATGGATGATATTTCCACACATGAATTTGAGTTGGGTCGAGTGGATTGGAGTCACTATCCTTAAAATTCAAATTGCTTGGGTTGGATTAGAGTTAACCTCTTGTAGTTGAATTCACCACTTGGATTGACTCAAGTTGGATTACCTTGGTTTCACTTGACCCCATTGAGTTAGAATTACCTTCCTTGGTCTATAAATCCATGTTTTATATCCTTGGTTTGGGGTTGTTGTGTTTCAATGTTCATTTGGCTAGTTGTTGATTATTGTTGTTCATACCTTTGATGGTGAGAGCTTGGTAATCTTGTGAACTTGGGAAACCATGAATGCTCTACTATGTGAATGAATTTTGTGCTTGAAGCACTATGATCTTGTATAATGTTTGTGGTAAACCTAGAAAAATATGGTGTATTTTCTATGTGTCCACTACTTCTCTATGTCCTATACCTACACAAAAATCCCGATGGTGAATGGAAATATCCAAATGGCCTAGGGGGTCTAAACTACCATTACACCTGGTAGTGGGCTGGAAGAGGATGTATGTGGTGAGGAAAAGAGTTTTGGATACTCATACTGATACTTGAGCTATTCTTGAGTGCACATATGTTGTGGATCTATGGCCTCATATTGAGGGTGGCCTATTAAAGTGATATCTGGCTTGGCAGTGCCAAATGCTAGGTGGAACATGGCCCAAATGATGCCAATTGTGCATTGATACGATAAGTGATTTATCTCATATTTATTTAATTTAATTGGATCTCATCTGATTTATTTATGGATTTAGATGAAATTTTTGATGAAATGTATGAGTGATTCTTGGAAGAAATTTCTTATAGAATTCAATCTATTTATGCAAGTATGTTTTATGAAGGGATTGGAAACTAGTTTTTGGGATTTTGTGCACAAATTGTTTGAGTAAATAATTATATGGTACCTATGATATGGAATGATATTTATTCCGATTTTCATTATATACTTTTTATTTTTATGGTAAAATAAACTCGGAACAGTTTAATACACTTCTCTTCGATGCTTCTACCTTTTATTAAGAAACTAGTTCTTCGATCGGATTGACTAGTATAGTTTGGAGACTTGGAACATGATTTTTTTGTAAAAATGAGTGAGTGTTTATTTTATACTTATGTCTGATAAATAATATTTAATTTTTTGTGAGAATTTGAGGATAAATCTTGCTTGTAGTGTTGGGTAAATGTCTACCGAAATTCTAGATCAAATTCCAATTTCTAGCTCCTTCAGTGGAACTTTTTTTAGTAGATTTGTGACTTTGTATATGAAGTGTTTGAAAGAGATATAAATATATTATGAATGATAAAAAAAATAATTTATATTTTTAATTGCATTTGAATGATTCTATGAGCTATATATTTAATTATTCTAATGATTCCTAGAATTACTAGTCAATTCAGATCAGTAGAATTAACTAGTTTTGTGAGTTGTTTAATGGAATGTATATGTGTGGAAATATATATCCATATGAATATAAGTGACCCTAATAATTTTTTCATGAGATACAATATTCATATATTTCTCTTTATTTTTTATTTGGAATGTTAAATTGGAAACTAGGTACATTGCGGTGAAATTGGTAACTAGTTTTTGGATTCGAAACTCTATTTTTTGTAAAACATGATTGTACAGCCATATTATATGTACTTGGAAATTTAATTGTGTTGTATAAAATCATTTTCCATATTTTTACCTTGACCGTTTTGATCCTCGTACCTTGGTACGATTGGTTTGATTGAATTCCTTGTAGTCTTTGATAATTAGTTGTACTGATTGAACTTGAAATATTCTTCATTTATCTACTCGGGTCAGATATGAAAGAAGTATTTAATTTTGATGTATGTGCATGCTTAAATATGTGTATAATGGATGTAACTTCACTTTTTTGTTAATTGGCATGGCTTCCTCTCAAAATTGTGTAAGACTAGTTGTTAGTATTGAACAACTAGTTAACTAGTTCTTATGTAATCATTTTCATAACTACTCTAATTAATTAATTTGAAAATGGTAATATGGACTTATTTACATGTTATTAGGTGTTAATTATCCATTATATTTGATAACCAGTGGTTAAGTGATAAATAAATGAAATTATATTAAGTACCATCAATTGTGCGCTAAGTGTAAGTTACTATCGTAATCAGAACATTAATTACTAGTTAATCATGATTAAGAGTAAATGACATTTAGAGGTGGGATTTATGTCTGAATTGGATTCAAATGGATATGTGATGTTTCTATAATATGTTATGTTTTTATATTCTTATTTATGGTATTCTTTTATAGTCTTATTTATGCCACTTGGATGGTGGTGGTTACATGGATGAGTAACTCGACTATTTTAGGAATGGGACAATTGTCTAAATGGTTTTTTCCATTCTCATTTTTTATTTTATTTTATGCATGTAGTATGTTTTTATACTATTTATTAATCATTACTATGCTCACTTATCTAATTAGTTAGTGGTGGAATTGTCACTTGGAGGTAAGCATAGCTATGGACTATTTTTGTATTCTATTATTTACTTTATTTATTTTTGGGTTAGTGATAACATTATTATCATCCTAACTATCTTACTAAGTATTTATTGAGTGGATAAATTGAGCCACTTGTCCATAATGGTTCATATTCTCTTTTATTTTATTTATTTTTCTTATGGATATGTTATTTGTCATCTATTTTTGGAGGAGAATGAGCCACTCGCCTTTAATGATTCATATTCTCTTAATTTTATTTATTTTGTTTTATATGTGTAAGTAGGTACTATAGTAGTGTAAGACATATATATATATATATATATA
>LPNX010633210.1:462722-507709 GCA_001517045.1 Pseudotsuga menziesii
TAGATGCATTATTATATTTACGAATGCTTGTATGTTTGTATATAATATAATATGTATTTTATTATATAATAGTTATTAGTATTACATATATGTAATATTGTGAATATACTATACGTATAGAGGTGAACATATGTAATGATGTAAGTATAAAATTTGGAGGTGTTTGGAAGTATTTGGGAATATTTGAAATTTCTTGGAAGTATTTGGGAGTTTGGAAATATTAGAAAGGATGGTGTGATCAAAAGTGTTATGATAGTATATATGTTATAATACATATCTAATATGATAGTATTCATGTTAGGATTATTAATCCTCCCTTGTCCAATTTGGTCATATGTCTAAACTAGGATTCATGTCTAAATCAAGAGTCCTTCCAATCTATTTTTAGTCACTAGCACCATTGGGTCCACTTGGCCTAGTTGGGGCACATGTTCCAGTTACTAAAGTGTGGGGAACACTAATTGAGGCATAATACCACTGATTGCACTTGCATGCATCATTTGAGGAGACTCCTAGATCAATCCCTACAAATTAGGAGCCACTAGGAATGTCGATACCAACCAAAGTTAGTTGAGTTGAGTTGATGACTCGTCAAGCTCAGTTAGGACTCAGTTACATTCAGTTCTAGTCATCTACATTCAGTTAGTGCTAGGTTTGCATGGCTTCATGCAGGAGAGGCTCATTTCTCACCTACCTCTATTTGTTAGGCTTAGTTAGTACTAAATTAGACACTTGAGTTGTTATTTAGAACTCCGATGAACTCCGATAATGATTTAGACAAGGTTAGTTAACCATTCATTCAAGTAGAGTCTAATCAATTGAAATTTCCTCACATGGATTTTAATTCTAAGTGGCTATTTATCCATTGTAATTAGTTGTAATTATTATCTAATTACTTCTGATTAATGAAAGCATTCACAGTTACAAGTCATTTTTTCACTGTTTCATTCTTCAATTACCGAGTAAATCGTGTGATCTATTTTGTGAGTTGTGTGTTGATCCATAGATCTATGTGCTCAATTTAATATGGTATCAGAGCCTTGGTAGGACAAGGAACTTCTCCTACTATATATCCATGCTTAGATCAATTTTTTTTTGAGCAAAATTGCTCCTTCCAGTAATGCACCAGAAGTGGAGAATTTACCACTTAATATCCCAAGTTAAGGAATATTTTATCAAGCTTACTTGATCAACTATGCTAGGTGTGAAGGAAATTCCAAAAGTGTAGACTACTGACCTTATTTTGTCTATTTGATTATGTGATTTATAGGTTTATCATTCCTCTTCACTGCATTTTCTATAAGAAGCTCAGTCTCCTTCACAGCCTTCGCTACATTAGCTCAGTCTTCTCCATTGCATTCTAGATGGCTCCTCCAATGGAGCTCCTCACTCCTTTTCACTATCAACAGTGGAAGGAGGACATGGAGATGTAGCTACACTCCAAAAGACTCTTCAGAATCACAATGGAGGTATAGAAAGAGCCAATTCATTATGCTGACAAAGAAAAGTATTGGAATAGGATTGATGAAGCCTATAGATGCTTGTGCCTCTCAATCTATCAAGATATTCTCTTCCACATCAATGGATTGAAGACTCCCAAGGAGGTTTGGGATAAGCTTGCCTACTTATTTGATGAGAAGGATCATCTGAGGATCTATCAGCTGGAGAACGAGCTGATTTCTCTTCATCCATCCAATTTCGAAACACTCAATGACTTCTTCACAAAATTCAATAATCTAGTGTTCCAATTGAAGTTGTTTAAGGTTGATAAGGAGGATTATCAATGCATCCTTGCCATTCTCTCCAAACTTGGTGCATACTATTCATTATTTGTATCAACATTTCATTTTGTGAAGCTCTCGACTCCAAACTAGAAGATTCCTACTCTTAACTCTTTCATTGAATCTCTCACTTAGGAGCATGACAAGTTGATCCAAGTGGGGATCATTCGATCTTCCAGAGATCAAGCACTTGTTGTAGGAGGACCTAAGGTAGCGAATGATAAGGGGAAGCAAAAGGATGAGTCTCCTATAGAGAAAGATCCATCAAAATATCCTTCAGGTTTGAAGAGAAGCAAGAAGAATGGAAAAGGAAAGACACTATGTTCTTACTGTGGAAGAGGATTTCATCCAGAAAGCACCTGTATGAGAAGAAAAATTGATGAGATGGATCTTTTTTTGAAGAAGAATAGCATTACTATACCTGCTAGTGCAAGGAACGATGACCATAAGGAAGAAACTGAAGAATATCAAGAGACATCCCATGTACTGAAGGATAGATGCTCCACAACACATGCCTTCCTTATTGATTCTATAGCTTCCAATCATATGGTTGCATCTAATGAATCATTCTCTTCCTTACAGTCTTTTGATGGTCCTAGTATTTAGATGCGAAATATTAGTAAATTTCAAGCCAAAGAGAAGGGTTGTATCAAGCTTGAACTTGGAAAGTTCAAAGATGTGCTTTATGTTCCCTCCCTAGCTGCAAACCTGTTATCTGTATACCAGATGATGCATACTGTCTCTCCAAAGCAAGTCATGTTTTGTCCTGACTCGATGGAGATCACAAATATCTCTACTGGGAACATCATAGCGAAGGTTGTTGCAAATCATACCTCCAAGGAATATGAGTTCTCACACTTCATTCCATTTTCAGAACCAGTGCACTCTCAGCAGCCACTTGCCAGGGAAGGTAAAAACATTTCATTTACTTCTTTTGTAGTTTCCACTAGTATTGCATATCCAGTTGCATCAGTTTATGAGATTGAGATTCAGGGTGATTCAGATCCAGATCAAGTTCCTCCTTCCAAACTAGAATCTAGGAATATGACTGGAAATCCATCTGACACTCAGAAGGGAAAAACCCTTGCTCTATGTCATGCAATATTACCTCTTTTAGAGAGATGCAATAGACTCCCTGTAAGATGATACATAGAAAGGGCTCAGTATCACTACATTCAGAAGAATAGAGTTGATCATACACCTCTTCATCTTCTAAGAGACAATGGTTACGTTCGTCCTTCCTTCCATCATCATTTTGGGAGAAGATGGAGAAGTCTGCATGCCAGGCCCCAGGACACCTGTGCACTAAAAACCATGCATGCTACTTTGCTACATCATTTATATTGTAGCAACACATTTTCAAGTTTTTCAAACCTCAATCTTGATCCTATCTGCTTAGTTAGAGGGTGAATTTTTTCCCATGTGGTTTTTTCCCCAGCTCCTTGTATTGAGTAGTTACTTTACTTTACTTGATGTAATGGGTGACCTATGGTCTTAGTTAACAGGGCCCACAGATTGTCCAAGTTAGCATTGAGGGGGGTTTTTAGGATTATTAATCCTCCCTTGTCCAATTTGGTCATATCTCTAAATCAGGAGTCATGTGTAAATCGAGAGTCCTTCTAGTCTATTTTTAGTCACTAGCACCATTGGGTCCACTTGGCCTAATTGGGGCACATGTTCCAGTTACTAAAGTGTGGGGAACACTAATTGAGGCCTACTGCCACTGATTTCACTTTCATGCATCAGTTTAGGAGCCTCCTAGATCAATCGCTACAACTTAGGATCCACTAGGAGTGCCGATACCAACCAAGGTCAGTTGACTTGAGTTGGTGACTTGTCAAGCTCAGTTAGGATTCAGTTACATTCAGTTCTAGTACTCTACATTTAGTTAGCACTAGGTTTGCATGGATACATGTAGGAGAGGAACATTTCTCACCTACCTCACTCAGTTAGGCTTATTTAACACTGAATTAGACACTTGAGTTGTGATTTAGAACTCCAATGAACTCCAATAATGATTTAGACAAGGTCAACTAACCATTCAATCAAGTAGAGTCTAATAAATTTGAATTTCCTCACATGGATTTGAACTACATGTGGGTATTTAGCCATTGTATTTATTTGTAATTATTATCTAATTAATTTTTATTAATGAAAACATTCACAGTTGCAAGCCATACTTGGATCAAATTTTTTTTTGAGCAAAATTGCTCCTTCCAGTACTACACCAGAAGTGGAAAATTTACCACTTATTATCCCAAGTTAAGGAATTGTTGATTAAGATTGCTTAATCAATTATGTTGGGTGTGAAGGAAATTAAAAAAGTGTAGACTATAGACCTTTTTTTTTTTTGATTTTTTAATTTACAGGTTTATCATTCCTCTTCACTGCATTTGCTACAAGAAGCTCAGTATCCTTCATAGCATTCACTACAGCAGCTCAGTCTTCTCCACTACATTCTAGATGGCACTTCCAATGGAGCTCCTCACTCCTTTCAACTATTAGCAGTGGAAGGAGGACATGGAGATGCAACTATGCTCCAAAGACTCTTCAGACTCACAATGGAGGCATAGAAAGAGCCAATTCATTATGTTGACAAAGAAAATTATTGGAATAGGATTGATGAATCCTATATATGCTTGTGCCTCTCAATCTCTTGAGATATTCTCTTCCAAATCAATGGATTGAAGACTCCCAAGGAGGTTTGGGATAATATTTCCTCCTTATTTAACAAGCAGGATGAGTTGAGGGTCTATTGGCTGCAGAATGGGATGATTTCTCTTCATCCATCCAATTTCGAAACACTCAATGACTTCTTGACAAAATTCAAGAATCTAGTGTTGCAATTAAAGCTGTGAAAGCTTGAGAAGGAGGATGATCAACTCATCCTTTCCATTCTCTCCAAACTTGGTGTAGAATATTCAATCTTTGTATCAAAATTTCATTCTGTGAAGCTCTATACTCCAAATAGGAGTATGCCTACTCTTAACTCTTTCATTGAATCTATCACTTAGGAGCATGACAAGTTGATCTAGATGGGGATCATTCGATCTTCCAGAGATCAAGCACTTATTGCAGGAGGACCTAAGGTAACGAATGATAAAGGAAGAAAAAGGATGAGTCTCCTGTAGAGAAGAGCAGTCAAAAGATCCTTCAAGTTCGAAGAGAAGCAATAACAGTGGAAAAGGAAAGACACTTTGTTCTTACTGTGGAAGGGGCATTCATCTAGAAAGCACCTATATGAGAAGAACAATAGATGAGATGGCTCTTATTCTAAAGAAGCATAACATTACTATACCTTCTAGTGTAAGGAAGGATAACCATAAGGAAGAAACTAAAAAATATGAAGAGATGTGCCATGCACTGAAGGCTAGCTGCTCTAGAACACATGCCTTCCTCATTGATTATGGAGCTTCCAATCATATGGTTGCATCCAGAGAACCATTCTCTTCCTTGCAGTCTTTTGATGGTCCTAGTATTCAGATGGGAAATAGCAGTAAATTTCAAGCCAAAGGGAAGGGCTCTATTAAGCTTGAACATTTAAAGTTCAAAGATGTGCCTTATCTTCCCTCTCTAGATAAAAACATGTTATCTGTATACCAAATGACTCATACCGGCTCTCCAAAATGATTTAGATTTGGTCCTGAATCAGTGGACATCACAGATATCTCTACTAGGAACATTATAGCGAAGGGTGCTGCAAATCATGCCTCCAAGGCATATGAGTTCTCACACTTCATGTCATTTTCAGAATCAGTGCACTCTCAGTAACCACTTGCAAAGGAAGGAAAAAAAACTTCATCTACTTATTTTGCAGTTTCCACTAGTATTGCATATCCAACTGTATCATTTTATGATATTGAGATTCAGGGTGATTCAGATCTAGATCCAGTCCCTCCTTCCAAACTAGAAGCTAGGAAGATGACTGGTAATCCATCTGACACTCAGAAGGGAAAGACCCTTGTGCTATGTCATGCAATCTTACCTCCTTCAGAGAGATGCAATAGACTCCCTGTAATATGCTACACAGAAAGGGCTCGGTCTCACTAAATTCAGAAGAATAGAATTGATCATACACCTCTTCATCCAACAAGAGACAAAGGTTACATTCCTCCTTCCTTCAATCATCATTTTTGTAGAAGATGGAGAATTCTACATGCCATGCCCCAGGATACCTGTGCACAGAACATCATGCATGCTGATTCACTACATCATAGATATTGCAGCAACAAATTTTCAAGATTTTCAAACTTGAATCCTGATTCTATCTGCTTAGTTAGAGGGGGGGATTTTTTCCCATGTGGTTTTTTCCCCATCTCCTTGTATTGAGCAGTTACTTTACTTTACTTGATGTAATGGGTGACCTATGGTATTAGTTAACACGCCCACAGATTGTCCAAGCTAGAATTCAGGGGGGTGTTAGGATTATTAATCCTCCCTTGTCCAATTTGGTCATATTTCTAAATTTGGAGTCATGTCTAAATCGGGAGTCCTTCTAGTCTATTTTTAGTCACTAGTACCATTGGGTCCACTTGGCCTAACTGGGGAACATGTTCTTTTACTAAAGTACGGGGTACACTAATTGAGGCCTACTTCCACTTATTGCACTTGTATGCATATGTTTAAGAGTCTCCTAAATCAATCCCTAAAAATTAGGAGCCATTGGGAGTGTCGATACCAACCAAGGTCAGTTGAGCTGAGTTTGTGACTAGTCAACCTTAGTTAGGAGTCAGTTACATTCAGTTCTAGTCATCTACATTTAGTTAGCACTAGGTTTGCATGGCTACATGTAGGAGAGGCACATTACTCACCTACCTCAATCAGTTAGGCTTAGGTAACACTGAATTAGACACTTGAGTTGTTATTTAGAACTTTGATAATGATTTAGACAAGGTCAGTTAACCATCAGTCAAGTAGAGTCTAATCAATTCGAATTTCCTCACATGGATTCGAATTGCATGTGGCTATTTAGCCATTGCACTTATTTGTAATTATTCCTCTAATTACTTTTGATTAATGAAAGCATTCACAGTTGAAAGCCATTTTTGCACTGTTTCATTCTTCAATTTCTAAGTAAATTATGTGATCTATTTTGTGAGTTGTGTGTTGATCCATAGATCTATGAGCTCAATTTCATAATTGGGTTATACAATTATTGCTATACTTGTATTGATATTATGATATAACATAATAATTATATGAATATATTAAATACGGAATATATAGGTTGTATGACAAATATGTTGTGTATATGATTAAGAATAATATTACATATGATTGAAGAATTATAATATGTATGTAAACAAAATGAGCGTCTGTATATAATACATTATAATAATAAGTATGGTATATGGTATGATAGTGTATATAATGAGAATATGAGTGTAGGATAGTGTATTGTATAGCTAGTAAATGTTGTATTGTAGAATATTAGAATATTTTGGTGGTAGGATTTTTGGTTGTTTGAGGTGACTATGTATTTACTTTGTCTGATAAGTAATGCGCTACGTGTAAATAATTAGTAATGTAATTTATTATTATATATATCATCATGTGCTAATAATTCTATGTAATGCTATGATAAATAGTAAGTCTTCGATATTGTTTCTATAGTTCATGTATGCTGTTTGATATGATTGGTTGTTATTGTATGTTATTGATTGACATTGGCTTATTAATGGTTGATACTTGTATGAAATCGTCATCATTGTATGTATGGATATTATTGGTTTTCCTTGGTTGTTATGGTTTTTGCATGTATGATTGATGCATTGTGGTTAATGTATTATGGTCATTGTCTTATCCTTGATGAATCCTTGTTGATGTATTTTGATTAGTGTATTCCAATTGATGTATTCTAATTAATGTATTTTGGTTGATGTATAATGGTTGATATGTTTTTATTGATGTATTTTCATTGTATGATTGATATTAGTTGATGAATAATGGATTTTTGAATTATCTCTAAAGAATAAATATTCTTTTTGTTGAGATGAAAAGTAATATGTTGTTATGGTCGGTTTTTGTTCTTAGTTAGATTAGAAATGTTGCATATAAGTTCACTTTTCTTGTTACATTAAAATGAAAATGTATTTAGGTGATCTTTTAAAATATGTACTCTTGTCATCTTCATAAGAAAAGTATCTTGTGTCATTATTGAAAGGTATCCTAGTAATAACTTGGTGGTATTTTGTATATCTCTATTGAAAAGTAGGTACTAGTCGTGTAAATGATTAAGTATGATACAAGTTCCTTTATTGAAGATGAAATTAATGTATCTTATATATTCAATACTAATTATGTAGATTGTGCTATTAGTATCTTTGTTAGGAAAATATCCACGAATATTTTTGAAAGAAAATATATCCTTTTGATCTTTAATTAAAGTATCTTGCTAGGTTATCCTTGTCGTATATCAAATACCTTTCTTGAAATGCATATTTGTAAAATATCATAGTGATAGTTCATGCACCTTTTTGGAAAAATATTTAGGTCCTTCAACTATTTAGGTCCTTCAACTGCATTTATTTAGTGCAAATATATTTTTGCACGTAATAATTGCAGTTGAACAACTTGAAGCAATAGTACAAGCTAAGTTATTATGGATCTATAGTAACTTGGTAATCATTATTTTGTATGCTTGAATGATGCAAAATGAAAAAATACTAGAAATTTATAGGAAAGACAAGCATGCATACATTGTTAAACTATCTACCAAGTCATCTGTAGGGAAATTTTTAAGGATCCATACTTATTTAAAAGTGTATCAATGTTGGCGAATATTACTAATTCTTAAAATGTCAAGTATAAAAATTTTGGCGATATTTTTCTAAAAATATTTCAATTCACTACAACAACCCTGTGATTAGCGTCTCTTTTCACGTCCACTATCACTTTTAGTGTATTTTTCATCATTTTTTGGACAAAGTGGATGCTTTTGCATGGGATGGTGCTTTTAATGCCGTTATTTGCATCCCTTCTTACAAGTTGGATCTATTTTGGACGCTAATTAGCATCCTAATTAGCGTCCCAATTAGCATCCTTATTAGAATCCCGATTAGTGTCCTATTTAGCGTCCCAATTAGAATCCTAATTAGTATCCCCTTTTAAAAGTTGGCGTTATTTTGGACGTTAATTAACATCCCAATTAACATCCCAATTATCGTCCCAATTAGCATCCGCATTAGAATCTCAATTAGCGTTCCAATTAGCATCCTAATTAGCATCCATTTTTAAAAGTTGGTGCTATTTTGGATGATAATTAGCATCCCAATTAACGTCCCAATTAGCGCCCCAATTAGCATCCCAATTAGAATCCCAATTAGTGTCCCAATTAGCATCCCAAATAGTATCCCAATTATCATCCCTTTTTAAACGTGCTATTTTGGATGCTGATTAGCATCCCAATTAGCATCCCAATTAGAATCCCAATTATCATCCCGTTTTAAAATTGGGTGCTATTTTGGTTGATAATTAACATCCCAATTAAGGTCCCCATTAGTGTCCCGATTAGCATCACAATTATCATCCCAATTAGCATCCCAATTAACATCCCAATTAGCGTCCACAAAAGTATCCCATATAATGCCAAGAATAGACTCCAAAAAAACGTCATGGATAGCATAACATCGTATATTAATCCAGAGTTAGCGAAAGGAATTCTGCCATGAATTTCGGAAGGAAAAATATTCAACATAGCGCCAAGTATAGATACAGGAATTGCACCTAAAAAATATCCAACATAATGCCAAGTATAGATTCAAGTAAAACGACTGGAATAATGTTAGAAATTTCGAAAGGAACCATGCTAGGAATTGCACTAGCTTTAGAGCCAGGAATTGTGTTCAGAAAATGTCTGACATAACGTCTGATATATCGATGTTAATGTCAATGATCATGATTCATGTGATAGTAATTTGGATCTTGATTTATCATAGTGGAACCTAAATGATCGTAATCATGGAACTTTTGGATCTTGATTAATCCTAATGAGGGGTAAATTACCTTAATGTCACCTAAATTTCTCTAATGGAATTTGAGTGTCCCCAAAAACATTTGATAGACGCTAATGGCATATGCTTGGCCCTAACAACATACCGATGATGCATTACGATAATTATGACGGATCGTATGGATATGATTTGATAAGTATAAGACTATATCATCCCTTATTGTGAGGTAGTATGGCTCCTTTCTCATTATTATCGCAATTATATTGATGATGACATTGATGATGACTACGACGATGACAATGATGTTGATTTATTGTATGATGATGATGACTATGTGGATTTGGATGTCAACGATGATTATGCAAGTGGTATCACCTTCAAATCCTAAATGATTCTAATGGCACCTAAATGTCTGTAACGATATCTAAACAACCCTATTATCATCGAAATGACTATAATCACATATAAATGACCTTAAAAATTACATGACATGAATCCTAATGTCAATGAGTGATTACGAACACTAATGGCATATGCGTGACCATAATGACAATGATGACGATGATTTTGTTGATGATGTACTTAATGTTGACGATGATGATGATAATGCGAGTGATGATCAAGATGATGTTGATGTACCATATGGCATTGATGATGATGATGATGATGAAAAATTTGATTCCCAGGATTATGATACATGTTATAATACTTCTAGATACTGCAAAACTTGATATATTGGAGTTAATAACAAGTAATAGAGACTGTGAGGTGTTGACCATAAATTTTTTGTTATCCATTGGGTTATACATTGACTGATATGGCCACTAGTTTTAGTAGTTCCCCCATCCCCCCTACACCCCCCTTACAGAAAGGTAGTATAATACCACCTATCATGGTGCTACCTATTGTAATCTCACAGATCACATAAGGTTACCAATAATACACACTAAAACATATATAAATATAAACAGAGACAAGAGACAAGAACAGATAGGAAGGAACAGAATGATTATTATAAATAGTTCATACAAGGCACAAAACTGAATTGAGTTCTGGTTTGGCTCAACAGCCTAATATATACATTTGAAAAACAGTTACAAAATAACTACCTGTCGGTTCGGTGAACCGACACGAATGTTAGTTAGCCGACTTAATTAACTAGTTTAGTCGGCCGACCGACGTAGTCTGCTGATCGACTAGTCGGTTCATCGACTTAGTCAGTCGATCGACTAAGTCGGTCTTCGTTCAAGTCGACTTATGTCGACTTGCTCCTTCTACATCTCCCCCATGAACAAAATGTTTCTTCGTCCCGAAGAAACATGGATGTACAAAAATTAGTGGGTCGAACCCGGCAGACTGCTACTGAGGGGGACTGTGTAGTCGAATAGTCGGTCTCTTCTGCACGCATACTTCGACAATGGCTAGTGCTGTGATGGCAAGCTGATGCTGGAAGTATTTCCACATATGCAAGGCTTTCTAGATGTCGATCGTTAGAGTAGTTAAACTTGATAATACCGACATCTTCTCTACCATGGGCATTTCTGCAATGTTGTCCATGTTAGGGCCCAACAGTTGATTTTGTTCTTCTGCAGCCTCAAGGAGTCGTTTCATCTGTGGGTAGATGTTGTCCACCTTTTCTAAGTTTGGAAGGGCCTGTTGAACCCATTGGTGTGCTTCTCTTTCCAACTTTTGCAGCTTGTTTGTCTCCATGACAATCTGCTCCTCAATGGTCTGCCTTAGTTCTGCCTCTGTCGACTTCCTGCTATCCAATGCCTGAATGCCTTGTTGTGTCTGCTTGGTTTGATGATAGACCTGCCCATAGTGAGTAGGCCAGTCTCTTAGTACTTCCTCGGTAACAATGGATTCTTCCATATGGTCCTGTAAGACCTTGTAAGCCTCTGCAAATGTAGTGTGTTGGGTCAGGAGCAGTCGGGCAGTTTCTTCTTTTTGTTCTACTTTAGTCTCTTGGAGATGTGTCTGGATGGTCGATACCATACTTTCAAAAAGATGATATGCCCTTTCCAGAGGTCGATCTGTAGCGACTTCGACAGGGCCTGGGGTGACGGTTTGTGCAAGAGACCTACATTTTCCAAGAAAGTTGACCTGTTCTGCCTCCTTTTCCTTGAGCTCTTTTCTTTTTGATACCGTCCTCTTCTTTGACTCTTTGGCCAAATTTTTAAGTAGTTGGCCGACCTCTGTGTCGGTCAATGAACTTGCATCTTTTAAACTTATCTACAGGCGGGATGGTCGATGATGTTCTATCCTTTTCTTGTGCTTTTCTGTTTCTTGCTCCTGAGTACCTGCAGTTGTGGAAGTTGGTTTTGTGGTGGGTGGAACAGAGGTCAAGGGGTTCTTGTGTTTGAAGGGGTGGTACAGTGGTCGGGGGTTTTTCTGGTTGGGGAACTGGTATGACCACTTTCGGCTGTGATGAATCTGGTAGTTGTGATGGGTTTGCCTGTGAATCAGGGGGCGATGGAGGTGGTGGTGATGATGGTGGTGGAGGTGGGGATGGAGGGTTTGATAATGTTGGTGGTGGTGGAGTGGGGGTATGGACAGCGGTCCCAAGGTCTACGGGAGTGTGTTGTGAGATTTGGTCGGAAGAGATGTCCTCTTCCGGTGGTGTAGTTGGTTCTTGGTAGTCTGTGGTAGTCTGCTCATGTCCGATAATATCACCTCCATCACAGATCCTTGTGAATGTAGTTGTTTGTTGGCCATAGATATTTTTGCTTGCTTTGAGAGGGGTTGTGGTTTTTATTGTCTGTGCCATCTTGAACATTGTAGGCAGCGTTGTAAAGAAGGCTTTAAGCTCAGCGTCCGTGCTGGCCCTGGCTCTGAGTGTCTCCGGGATTATTTGTTCATATACCTCCATTTGTTCTGCTGGTGCTTGTTCTTCGACTACAAGTGTCGGAGATGGAGGTGGTGGGGTCGACACAAGGTCGACGACATTTTCAGGGGTCGACTGTGTTTTGGCTTTCTTGGGCCGACCCTCCGGATCTCCTACCTCCAGAAATCGTTGAAACTGGGTTTCAACTGAGACTTTATTTGCACGGGCATCTTCGACCACATCGACGGATGTGGCTGCTAGTTCGTCCTCATCATCGGTCGAGTCAGCAAGAAGAAGCTTACGCTTACCCTTGCCTTGTTGTCATTTTTGCACTTTGATCCTTCTCCTGGCGACAGCTATCTCCTTAGCCAACTTCTTAATCGTGCTTTTGGACAATGCATATTCAGGGTTGTCTTCCTCGACTTCTTATGTCGGTGTCTGGGTTGGGTCGACGGTTGTTGTAGTCGGAGGAGTTGTCTGTTGCACTGTTGGTGGTGATTTTACTGTGGGTTGTTGTTGGTCTGTCGGCTAAGGGTCGATTACCTTTGCAGTCGGAGGTTTTACTGTTAAGTGTACCCGACTAGTGGGCACAGTCGGGGTATCCTCCGACACAAATGTGCTGATGTACAAGTTCAGCTCGCAGTCCTCCTCCTTCTCTTGGTCTGTAAGTGGCTCGACTATGGAGAAGTCGACCTCTTTGGCAGCCGCTGGAATTGGTACCTTTGTTCCGGCCTGTCGGGTCAACTCTCAAAACATTTGTTCGACCGTTGGGTAGTAGTCGAGGTCCTGTGCTTTGGGGTCTTGACCTCGCATGTACCATACTGATGTATGGTCCAGTGCTAACTGTATGTGAGAATGAGCAGGGAGGTTTCGTCGAATGTTCTGGGGCACCCTCCACCTCGTTGTTCGAACCTTCAGCTACTGGAACCAAGTGTCTAAGAAAATTTTCCCCTGTGCCAGCTCATGCAGGGTGCCTTTCTGTGAAAAGGGTTTGAATCTGTGCATGTCAAACCTGGTCGACTCCCGGAAGACTGCACTGCCTTCCGGACAGATGTGATACATGACAATCCAAATAATCAGGGAGGGAAATTTGATGATACCTCCTGTCTCCTAGCAGCATTCGCAGATGGTTTTGACTAAGTCGGAGACATAGTCTCCCCATCTGTAGATGCGTCCATCGGTAGCAATAGTGTCGATGGCCTCCAGCATCTCTAGCTTAAGGTCACTGCTTCGACCAGCCAGTGTAAGGGTGGCTGCGATGATTTTAGCCACAATTTGTGGCGTCCTTGTCGCAATCTGGCCTATCATGAGCCCCTTTGAATTTTTCCCAGTCGGTGTGACTGTCAGTTCTTGGACCAACCCTTCTTTGATGTCGATAGGTACCGGACTACCTTGGTTTGACAGACACGTGATTTTGGAGATAACATCCCCTGTGATGTCAATCGATCGTTGTGGTAACGACTGATAATGAATTTAACCGTGGCCTCTTTCGTCCCACCGAAGCTTGCCATCAGTGGTGCGTTAGGGTATTGAAGGATAGTGCTGTGTCGTATTTTCTCAGCGGCCTGGGTCATTTTGTTATCGACAAAGGCCCACTCTTGGATCTCTATCCAGAGTTTCTGGAATGGACCCTCCTGGACTTTGGCATTTTTAATAAGCTTCAGTCTTTGAACCAATGGTGTGTCTTCTACCTGGAACTCTTTTTCCTTTGCCGCGGCTCTGGTAAGTTTGGGTGCCATGATGTCGGACTGGTCAAAATTTTTACAGGGTTCGTGGGTTGTGGTCGACGGGGAATGCGAGTGCTCTGTGTGTAAGGGGTTTGGTGAATGAACCTTTGGCGGTCCATTATTTATAGGCGTGGGTGTGGTTGAGTGTCGAACTAGTTGTATTAATGGCAGACTTAACAGTCCAACTGCAATACTCGAGTGCGATTTGGTGGATCTGGTTCAGCGCTCGAGGCCATTAATGTGTGATGGGACTCTCGAGGTGGACAGTCGGTGTCGGTGGTGAAAATGGTCGGGATGACTGGTCAATGAGGATGGTCGATGAAAATGATGTTGGTTGTCGAAGGGGTGAGTTGCTGTCATGCTTGGTTGTTTTTGAGTGTATTGTTTTGTTTTTGGAAATTTTCTAACTTTTTATAGGTTTTGGGTGACAGTTACGGTCGTTATATGATTTTTTTATTTTTTTTTATTTTTAAGCTTTGTAGCGTTTAAGTCGGGCTCCATTGACGAGCTTCCGAAATACTAGGCCCTGCAATGTTTTTAGTCGAACTAAACCATTAGGGTGTATTTCTTCTACAACGTAAGGGCCCATCCATTCTGTATGCAGTTTCTTTGGTTTTCCTTTAACACGACTATTATAAAGTAAGGCAAGGTCACCGATCGACAAGTTCTTGTTCCTGATATTATGGTCGTGCCATGCTTTCTGCTGTTGTTTTTGTATTTCTTGGTGTTGGATGGCCATAAGTCTATGTTCTTCCAGTTTACTGAGTTGAAATAGTCGATCTTGTCGTGAATGTTCGACATCGACATGTAGTAGTTGGGCTACAATAGGTGTCTGCTATCGGAAATGTAGGGGGACGACTGCTTCTTTTCCATATACCAGTCGAAAGGGAGTTTGGTCGGTAGACCGTTTATATGCTGTCCTATATTCCCATAAGACTGCAGGGATTTTCTCGTCCCAGTCATCTTTGTCGGAATTACATATTCTGGTTAATCCTTTTGTCAATGTTTTATTGAAGGATTCAATTGCACCATTCGACTCAGGATGATATGCTGTACTCCTTCGGTGGTCGATGTGAAACTGGTTGGCCAAATGTTTGATGGTTTTGTTAATGAAGTGTGATCCTTGGTCGCTGATCAATGTGAGTGGGCATCCGAATCGAGTAATGATGTTTTCATAAATGAACTTTTCAGCTACCTCACTTGAACATGTCTCGACAGGTTCAGCTTCTGCCCATTTAGTGACATATTCCACTGCAGTGATAATATATCTTGCACCTGATCGTCTTGCTGGGATAGGGAATGGTCCTATGAAGTCTATAGCCCATATTTCGAATGTGAGATTGGGGTTTACAGACATCAAGGGCATTTATGTGCTCAGTAGGGGTCGACCAAGTCATTGGCATCTATCACATCGACTAACAAAGTTTTTGCAATCTCTGTGGATCGTCGGCCACCATAATCTAGACTATTGGATTTTCTTTGCAGTTGTGTCTGCTTGGAAATGTCCTCCTGCAGGTCCATAGTGTGCTTCGTACATAATTTGGTCTCGTTCCTGGTCGATTACACATCTTCTGACGATGTCGTCTAACCCCATTTTGTATAGAAATCCATTGATGAGGCTGTAAGGGGCAGCCTTCATAGCTAGGATTTGTTTTTTCTTGGGGTTCAGGCCTTCTGGTGCCTGACTTGTCTCTAAGAACTGAGCAATTTCTTCCAGTTCTTCTGGTACTGCTTCTATACAAAATAAGTGTGCATCCAGCAAGTCGTCATCGACTCCGGTCGGTTCCTCCCCTGTGTCTATACGGGATAGGTGGTCAGGCCCGACATTGAGCTTCCCTGGACGGACCACAACTTCAAATTCAAACTCTTGAAAAAGAAGTAGCCATCGACAAATCCTTCCATAATGAAGGGGTTTATTAACAATATATTTCAAAGCTTGATGGTCTGTGTAAAATATAAAGGGGTTGGCTAACAAGTAATGTCGATACTTTTGAAGGGCAAAGACCATACCTAAGGCTTCCCTCTCGGTGGTCGAATAGTTTCTTTCAGCCTTATTGAGTTTTCTACTGCTGTAGACTATAGGGTAATCCATCCCATCATCCCCTGGTTGAGTCAAGATTGCTCCAATTTCTATTCCTGATGCATCAATGTGGACATGAAACTTGGTCGACCAGTTTGGGAATTTAAGTATGGGGTCTTCGACCATTTTTCTCTTCAGTTTGTCGAAGGATATCTGGCACTCTTCTGTCCACTTAAACTCTTGATCTTCTTTTAATAGCTCTTCTAGAGCGTAGGTCATGTCTGAATAGTGTCTGATGAACTTCCTATAATATCTTGTATGGCCCAATAACACCCGAACCTGTTTAGGGTTTATTGGGGGCTTCAGGTCGAGGATGATTTTAATTTTGGCAAAGTTGACCTTGATACCATCTTTGCAAAAAATATGTCCTAGGAGTATGCCTATGGGGGTCATAAAGATACATTTCTTGATGTTCAGGGAAAGTTGTATCTGTCGACATCTCTCCAGCATAAGTCGGAGCCATGTGCAGTGATCCTTTAGGGTGGAATATATAGTCCAGTCATCGAAGTAGACTGCCATGGTTTTATAGATGTATTCTTGGAAAGTTTTGACAACAATTCGAGAAAATACTGCAGGTGCATTCTTTAGCCCAAAAGGCATAACTCTGTAGGCAAAAGAACCGAATTCACAGACAAATATTGTTTTCTTCTGGTCTTCCTTTGCTATTGGCACTTGGTTATATCCTGAAAATCCATCTGTGAAGGAGTAGCATTCATGGCCTGCTACTTCATTTAAGATTTCATCAGCATAGGGGGTTGGGAATGGGTCTGTTAGTGTGACTTTGTTAAGCTCTCTAAAGTCAACACAAATTATTAACCTGGTCGGGTCATGTTTCTTAGGTTGTACGACCATGGGGTTTTTCCATTCTGACTGGTCGATGGGGTAAATGATTCCTGCTGCTAACATGTTGTCTATTTCCTTCTTAACTATCTCCTTATATTTATGAGCTAGTTTATAGGGTCGTTTCTTGATAGGTCGGACATCAGGTTTTGTATCTATTTTCATTTCACCCATTTCCTGGACTAATCCTTTTAAATCTTTGTAGTCCCTTGCAAAGACATCCTGGAACTCTCTAAGTAAGTTTATGATTTCAGTAGTTTGGTGTTCATTCCAGTAGTCACCAATCTTAGCTATTTTTGGACGGTCGTCTTTTGAAATATCGACCTCCTTAGTTTTCACTTTAGCATCTAGCCACTCTGGTGCTTTAGCTTCATTGATCGGCCGACTTCCTTCTTTGAATTCTGAGAATGTGGCAGGAAATTCGGTTGCAGTCATTCTGTCAAGGTCGGGCTTGTCTGTGGTCTCGACTTTCAAGATTGAATAGATAGGTTTGTTAGTTTCGAGGTGGCCAGGGTTCCATCTGAAGCTCTTGCCTATGGTGTGTTCATTCTCTAAGTGTAAGCGGGTTGACTGTGGTCTAGATGCAGTTTGTATATTATTACAGTCCATAACCTGTCGGTGGGTCTGTGAGGGTTGAGATACGGTCAGTTGAAGACAATGTTTGATTTGTTGGGCTGTTTCAGCTAATGTTTCGTTTTGAGGTAGGAACTGGAAGTCCTTGATAAAATTTTCTCTCAATTCCTGCCAAAAGAAGGTTTCTCCTCTAGCTTCCTCCATCTTATACCATTTGTTAGGTAAGTCATCTAAGGTTGAAGGAAACAAATGGAGCCAGGTTCTCTCATCTTTTTAGCCAAGTCTTCTCCACTCTTTTTCACAGGTCCTAATGTGGTCTTCTGGGTTTTGGCCTTGCGTAAAGATAGGTATTTCGGCTTCCTGTGTTAACTTCTTTCCTCCAAACCGTTCGACAAAGAAGGTTAAAGCAGTTGTCCAGGTCTGTAGTTTCGACTGATGGGTATCCCACCATCTAGCTGCTTGTCCTGTAAATGTTTCCACTAAGATTTGTAGTCGACCATGTTCTCCAATGTTTTTAGATACTTGTTCGACATGTACAACTGGGGATTCCCTCTCCTTATACCGGGGTAGTTGAGTAGTGTTCAAGTTTGTGGGTTGTAAGGTAGGGCGTTCCCTTAGTTTCTTTTCAAAGATTTTTGGGATAATTGATACAATGAAGCACTGTCGGATGGGTTTTTTCTGTACTGTTTGTATAGTCCAGCACCCTCTTGCTTGTGTTTCGTAGTTTTCTATCTCCCAGTCATATAGTTCAGCATCTGAATTATAGCCAACTGAATCTGGGTTACCTAGGTAAAGTTCCCATTGGGCATTGGGTTCAATATAGTCAGTGTTATTATGGATTTGGTAAAGTTGTCAGACATCGACTTCTTCATCAATCAGTTCAATCCAAGGTTGTCCTTGGGATGGATGAATAGGTACGATGACCTTTTGGCCATTTCCTTTGAGCTTAATTCGTTCTTTGTCCAAAGATATAGATGCTTTCATCTTTCGACCCCAAGATCGACCTACAAGGGCTGGGAAGGAGCTAGATCCTTCCTTTGGGTCAATAATTTCGAAATCAACCTTAGCCGATATTCCTTTGATGGTCATGTCTACATTTTTCCAAACCCCAATGGTCTCAATGAGGCCTTGGTCGGCCAGTTTTCGGTAAATGCCTGACTCATAGAGTCGAGGTCTTCCCATTTGTTCCCATGTATCCCTGGTCATGATATTTACCTGAGATCCGAAATCAAGCACTACTTGTCGGACATGGAAACCTTCAATTTCCAGGTCGATTAGAGGGTTGACATCGTTTTTGTCTTTTTGATTTAAGCTGCAAATGTTCTTAGTTTGTTTTTGAGTGTTAGTACTTTTTATTGTGTGCAATAAGTCAATGAATTGAGCTACTGATTTTTCTGATTGAGCTAGTTGGATTAATTAATGTACTGTGTCAGGTCGATTGTTAACTAGATCTTCATGTCGTGCAATATCGTGGAATATGTGTGTGGCTTCTTGATATGTCTGTCTTTCTGTGCTAGGATCAGGATATCTGTTTGTACTTTTAATTTTGCTTATCTGAGGGTTATCATGCCTAGTTTTTGTGCCTTGTCGAGTAATAATCTGTACATTTTTAGTAGGTATTACATCATACTTCTGAACACAAGACAAGACATTAACATTCTTTTTATTATTGATTTTTTCTAACATGGTAGGACAATCCTCCAAGGAGTGATCGCCTACACCACAATGCGTACAAAATTTAAGGTCAGTTCTGTCCTTGTATGGACAGTCTGCGCATAGGTTCCCCTCTTTGTAGCAAATGAAGCAATGAGTGGGTCGATGAGTTCATATGTCGCGATTCCCCACGAATCGACCTCTTCCTCCAAACCCTTGTCGTCGATTGTCGTACCGACGTTCATATCGTCGACCATCTGTACGTTGCCCATTCTGGTTGTTGGAATTGCCTTGCTCGTTGTTCTGCGCCACTGCCTTTGTCTAGTAGATTGCTTGGTAGTTCTGTCTGTTCTTTAGGTTCAGTTGACAATCGACCGTGTTGTGACTCTTTGATTCACAGATGGCGCACCAGGAAGATTTTCCATTCTTCATGTTGTATGGACAATCAGCTGTTGAATGGTCTCCATGCTCCTGGAAAATGTCACAAAACACTTTGGTCTGTACAAAATGGACATCTTGTCGACTATACTACTGCCGACAATTGTCTTTTGAATGTCCAGCCGTTGAACAGTTGGTACACCAGATTTCTTGGTTTTTGAGGGTTAATTCTTTTAGGGACTTCTGTACATTTTCGAGCTGTTCTTCTAATCGATGGTCGGTCGGGTATGTAGGGATGTCTTCATCCATCTCGACCTGCAGAGCTTTTGTCAGCGCTTCTTCATATGTTTTAAATGTTTCCAGACTGATATGTCTGCGAACTTTCTGGGATAAGCCTGCAAGGAACCATTGAATTAGTAATTGTTCATCAATATCATAATCTAATTGGCTCAATAGATCCTTCCAGTGTTTGTCATAGTCGCGGACTGTCTCCCCTGGCTGCTGTTGTTTTGTTTTAAGCTTCTTGGATGCCAGGTGCTTGGCATCTGGGGTTTTGAAAAAGGAGAAGAATTGGGCTTTTATCTCAGCTTTTGTTGCTCTAGGCTACTTTTCCAAAAATGTCATATACCATGTTAAGGCCCTTTTCCTTAAAGCTCTGGCAAACTGAGCCATCTGTCTGTCTTCATCTGTGACCCAGTTTGCTTCCCAGGTCGCCTCACAGACGAACCAATGTCATCTAGGGTCTTCATCCCCCTCGTAGAGAGGAATGTGAGCAGATCCGTGACCCATGTCTGAGTCACTGTTACTACTCTCTGAAGTTGGTAGTGTTGGAGGTGTGGGAGGTGGTGAAAGTGGTGGTGTTGTTGATGTCGGCGGTCCTGCGGAATTTTGGTCGACAGAACTGGCACTCCCGTCGGGGGTCAATATTTCGTCGACAAACAGTGGGTTGTTGTGAACTTGTACCGTCGATGTCCCACTGTAGTTTTGTGTACGCAGGTCTGCTTCTTTGATTTCTTCGAGAGTTGTATGTGGCGGGGGGGGTGCTCCTTCATGTGTCGGTAAGAGCAAGTGGATACTTCGAAAGGAGGGTGCCATTTGAAAGGTCACCCAGCTCCCTTCGATCGGTCGACGTATGACCAGGTGTCGTCCCGGGTATGGCTCGTCGCCTAGTCGACTCCAGATAGTAATGTCGCCAGCTCTCAGTCGGAGGTCATCTTCTACAATAGTTTGTATTTCGGTATGTGGATTTGCTGGGGACAGGGTTATTTCTTTGGGAACCATTATTTGGAGAGATTCTTACTGCTCTATCCACACTTCCTCATCCTCAGGGGCCGTCTCTTCTTGTACACCTTCTTTGTGTCGTCCATGACCCGACTCTGGCGGAATTTCATCTCGGTCAGTCTCCCTAGGGTTTTGATCTTTGTGCAGCCCGTCGGCTCTTTCACGTCTGGCTTCCCTCCTCTGTTGTCTTTTTTCCCTTTCTATCCTTTTAATGTCCGACATACCCTCGTACAGTACTATTCCTTTAGCTATCCTTTGGTCGACTTTTCATTATTGGCTTGATTCTAGTCGACTAGGATCCACTATGCTCTTATTTTCGACACACGACCAACTACCCCCCCATAGCCTACCCGATGCTTTCTAAAAAGCTCGGATGGTGCTGTCTATTTGCTCAGGAAGTATTCCCACTCCCTTTCAGCAATAAACTTTTCCCACTTCCTCTGTTTTTCCGCCCAGTTAGTATTCGGTGGCGGTTCGGACAGTGGTGGTCGAGGTTCTACGATGTGGCCTGCTCCCTTCTCTATCAAAAACTTGAACAACAAACTTGGCAAGGTGCACAAAAATTGGTCGATGAATTCTGTGTAGAATTTGGCTTTCACAGTTTCCACTGACGTTCGATCTTCAATTGCTTGCTCTTCACAGAAGTCGTCGGTGATTTTTTCAAACCACTCCGACAGATTTGTTCAGCCCCCACGAAATAATTTATCTAGCAACTGCTGTTCTTTAGTCGTGTCCGGCTTTCTCATCCAACAGCTGCTTCAACAGTTGTGGCACGGATTCGACAAACTTCTCATGAGTCTCGGTAAAAAATCTGGCTTTTGCTTCTGTGACTGTTATTCTGTTCCTACGTGCGTAATTTTGCAAATAATTGGCTATTTTACGCTCCCACCTATCCTTGATCTCCTGCTTTGGTATCATATGTGAGCATATATTCTAGAAATGTACTACCGGCAATGGAACCAATGTTGTAATCTCACAGATCACATAAGGTTACCAATAATACACACTAAAACATATATAAATATAAACAGAGACAAGAGACAAGAACAGATAGGAAGGAATAGAATGATTATTATAAATAGTTCATACAAGGCACAGAACTGAACTGAGTTCTGGTTTGGCTCAACAGCCTAATATATACATTTGAAAAGCAGTTACAAAATAACTACCTGTCGGTTTGGTGAACCGACACGACTGTTAGTTAGCCGACTTAATTAACTAGTTTAGTCGGCCGACCGACGTAGTCGGCTGATCGACTAGTCGGTTCATCGACTTAGTCGGCCGATCGACTAAGTCGGTCTTCGTTCAAGTCGACTTATGTCGACTTGCTCCTTCTACACTACCAAAATTTCACCCTACAAGGTTGTTTTGGAAACCCCCCCATCCATACCCTCATTTTTACCAAGAAAATCCAAGACACAAGAAGTGGATATCAATCTTAACACAAAACATAACTTTCTTTGTACTCTTAAGCACATTTTGGTCTTGGTTTAAAATGGAATGAAGCAACAAGCATTTCAATAAATCCAATAGTGTTAATTTGAAGAAGTGGATCAAATGTTTTTACATCTTTGGCGTTATAAGTGGACATCTCTCAAGGAAAAAAGTAGTTAGTTGTTCATGTTTTATGGCATTGGTTTCTTTTTTGTTAAAGATTCAAAATAATTGGTTCAATTTTTGACGATTATTTTGAGGTTTGTAAAATTTATATTAAATTTTAAAGCCATTTCGTTTGTTGTGTGAAATTCGCTTGAACTGACATATTTGAGTATAATTTTTCATTTCACCTACTGTGAAGCCACAAGACGGACTTTAATAGACTTTATTGGATATCTATGTTGTGCGATATGGAAAATATCCGGTCATGGGATGTACGAGTGTCTTCGGTTGTATAGGAAACCCCAAGACTTCCACATTCTGAGGATAAAAATACTTTGGTGAATTGCAAAATAGTCAAAGGTCCTCGAAAGGGTGGTGGATATCTTGGGAATCACACTAGTGCTTTCGTTACAAGAACTGTCAGGATAAGCACGAGACTCAATGCTAGGCTAAACCATGTGCCATTTTTTCTAGGTACTAACCTTGAGCAAGAATGGCCTTCAATTGCAATATTAAACAATGGCGGTGATGGAACCATGGTAGATGGACCAAATTATTCTATCAAGAAGAATAATGGGGGAAGTTCGAGGAGAGGCACAAGTAAAGGAAATGGAAGAAACAGAGGTCGAGGAAAAACAAAGGGTAAGAACAATTTCTTTGACACTTAGAGAAGCATATTATTATGATGTTTTTTGTTTTTTTTTCCTTAACCTCTTTCGAAACATACCTGGTCTACAGGATTATTCTTGTAGAATCGTAATTGAATTGGATGTCAATGTGGGATCCAAAGTTTTGGTTTTCTTTATTCATATTAAGAATAAATACATAAGTACAATGGAGTGGGTTACATAGAAAATAAATTCACATTAATATCCATATTCCAAAGATGTTCAGAAATTTATTTGGGTGGATAAGCACATATGGATAAGAACAACATGGAAATAGTTGGCGAATAAGGTGGGGTGGGAGTGGGGCCACATACGATTTGTTAGGTTTTCATGGTGGTTAAATATCCCTTGCATTGTACAAGAGTATTAGTGGTGAATTTTATGGCTCAATACCTTCAATTTCAACCTCTACCTATGGAATGATCTCCAAGGATCATGTTTAGTTTTATCAACCTTGACATTTTCACCAAATCACACTTGTAGGAAACAATCTCTTATGAAGTACATGCATGATTATTTGGAGCCTCAAACATTTACTATAAACCCCAAAGATAAATTTTATGGCCTAATAGGTACCCTATATTTCATCCTTAAACCATGGTCTAAGCTAAGGGGACACAAAATATGAGATATAATGGACAAACCAAAACCTAAGAAAACCACACACACACACACACACACACACACACACACACACACACACATATATATATATATATATATAAAATAAAATAAAAAATAACGAAAAAATGAAAACATAAAACAAAATTCAAAACATTCAAAACACTTACCTCTTGTGCACTTCCAGTCACGCATACCTCCTTCCATCGGGGACATGCATATACCCATTGCTTAGGCACATGTGTTCAAAAATATGTTTGAAGGCAGGGGATATGAACTCCCAATGGAGCCCTGGAGATGGAATTCCTCATGTATGTTGTTTTTGCTATTATATTAGTAGGTTTTTGAACACTAGAATCAACCTATTTCCAATGCCAAATCTAAGGTTAGCCGAGAACAACTTTCCACATGTCATTATTAATTGTAGTTCGTAATATATTTCCAAACTTGTTGTTTGGATGCCTCCCCATAAGTGGAGTATTCTTAGTTAATGACATGGCTTATCTGAGATATCAAACCAGAGCAACCTTGAAGCCTCACAATATGATTCTTAAAGAGATCAACTGAATAATCCCTGTCCTCCTCCCTTTGCTCATCTTAAGGGACGACTCATAGACTTATCTCACTTCTATATCAATGGGAGGCTCTTTGAATAACTTTCTCAATGGATATCACATATCTACTTTGTAATCCCATTCTGCTGGGGTTTGAGGTGGACAATTGGCTCCCTCTTGATCTCTAAACTTACCATTTGTTCGAATCTAGTAAGGAACAAGCTATCAATAAAAAATGTTTGGAATTTTCTCTTTTGTTGACTCTATGCTGACACCTAGGAGGATGAATATCTAGGATAATTAATCCTACATTCTGTGGATCCTATTAGTCTGTCTATACCCCAAGGGCATATCAATCACATATATGCAACATGCCATGAAAATACAAATAATAGAAACAAATTGGCATAGAAATTCCTCCCTCTTTATATTTTCCCTTATCTAGAAGTAATAGTATCATCTCGATATAGTCATCATATTGGACATGTAATTCTAAAGTCTACAATGGAATCATCATCATATCATCCTCATACAGTATCACACATTCATTAGCACAATCTAGATTAAATCATAACCCTAGATATGAGAAATTTAACACATGAGGTCATGCTAATTTCATAAATGGATGACCTCTAAATTTGTTTCACTTGCAAACTCATATCACATTGATCGATGAATCACAAAACCCTTTACATAGTAAAATGATTAAATTAGAAGGTATCTTGATCTTGCAAACCCATGATTATTAAAGATCAAGTCAATATCTAAACAAATAAATAGTTAAATAGACTCCTTACTCACCTAAGAAATACAAAACCTGAGTTAAACCTTCTAGGAATCCTGGACATACTTGACATACCTCTTTAAGAGATCAAGTCTACAACTTCTTAATTCCATTATCTCTTTTCTGATATCATATTTAGGGCATAGACTAGAAGTACCGTTGGATCTATAATAAGAATGTGTTTTAATAGAAAAGATTCCCTTTGCACGCCTTGTTGTAGTTTAAAACCATGTGCATGGTCCATGTGTCACACAACTCTCTTTTAAGACCCAAGACATTGATTTTCCTCATATGATATCTAGGACTTCAATAATCATCTTCATTACAATGATGTACATCCAATACATGTAGGACAAAAATTCTCTTTACAAGGATTTCATGGTGGTTTCATACAAAGTGCATGGTCCATGAGCACTAAAATCCTTTTTTAGACCCTAAGAAATAGATATTTCTCCTTTGACCATGTTTAAGACATCAAGAAGGATCCTCAGTGCATGAAAACTTGTAATGGTGACCATGCGACACATGAACACAAAAAATGCTCTTTATAAGTATGTGTGGTGACTTTGGACATGCACTTTAAGGCCACATATAAGGGTCTAAGGCCATATGAGTTTCCTAAATAAGATGTTCATGTCATGAAATTTCATTATTATTGGTTATTGCTTGAAGGGCGACCGTTGTGATGCTTAGTAAAATATTGCAAATGCTTGTAGTTCAGTTTCTATGGAAACATCATTGTAAGGTTACTTTCAATATCATTCCTCACCCCATTAAATATTTATTTATGGAAATTGATGATCTTTAAGAAAGAGTTTTCATTTATCCCAAGGGTTAGAAATCTAGTCATCATTGTTTTACACAAATTATTAAACTTACATCCATATTATGGTGTATCATACTAGGAGATGGAAAGTTATAGAAACAATTTTCCTTAAAGTCTGATGCAAAGAAGCTACAACAAGTGATTTTATTTTTTATTTTTATATTTAGTGTCTAAGATAAGCCAAATAATCTATTTGATTAATCTCCTTACAAAAATAATCATGTTAATATTTTAGTTCACATTTCATGCATTCCATCCATGTACTCTCTTTTTAGCCATATCTTCACCTTAGATTAAAATTTGAAAATTTTCATTTTACATTAAATTTAAAAAACTAAAAACTAAAATGTGTGCATTACATCCATGTGTCATTTAGTACTCACCTTTTTTAAGCCATTAGATTAAAATTTGAAAAATATTTATTTTACTAAAAACCAAAACATTTTAAAGAAACTAAAAACCAAAACATTTTTAAAAAACTAAAAATAATATTAAACATTTTCTTTAGGTCTTGCGGATGGACAAGTGGAGTGGAAGGAAGTGATGAAATTTGAAGGGTGGGTCTTATTGGAAGGGAATTTATTCTCTGATCCCTTTACATATGAAAGACAATATTAATGATTGTACTTCAATTGACAAGTATAAATTAACTAAACCCTTTCACCAAAAAAAATGCAAAAAACAAATATTATTCTTTAAATTTTTTACAATTTTAAACAATTGAGCACCCCTTAATATATACATGAAAAAATGATATATTTTCAATGAAACTTATTTTGAACACATTAAGTTACAATCATATGTGTATCATTAATTTTACAGTAAGTAACATAACAACTATTCTATTGTATTTTTTCCACTTTCAACACACTTCATGATACAAAAACTACTTAGACTTTGCCATAACCATATTAGGGCATCCACGTGCAATCCAAGCTTGAGAGATGTAAGAATGATAAGGATTGGGCACCTAAGAAAAAATAATACACAACTTAGAAAACATTAGAAAACAAATTCCTACATACCAAGCAGGTTAGCAAAGCTAGCATAACTGTGGTTGGGGCATCAATTTTTTCTGTTCAACAATTGTCGTGAAAGCATTTAAGTTTATGGGATCGATGGGCAATGGAATCAAGCCTAAGTCAATTCAATCCTTGCAACTCACTGCTTGTCCATGTCTCAACAATCCGTCTTTTAAATTGAACCAAAATACCAAATGAAGTTTATTAATGGCTAGATTTGAGAAAGTTCTAGGTGTGAGCAATTAAGGGATGAGGGCTCTAAAATTTGTTGTGTTTTGTACCAGTCCATGGTTCACTGAATCGATAGTCAAGGGTAGGAATTTAATTTATTTAATGAAAACAATTAATGTGTATAACCTCTTTGTTGAAACCATTTTCCATGTTGATGCACGCCATTACCATCTCTAGTTTCTTACCAAAAGGCATGATAATAAGGAAGAAGACCTAAAATTATGGACTTCACCTTCAAAGAATGCCTTGCAATCACATTGGTAAGGAGTGATAAGACTATCACAACAATCCAACTTGTTAAATCTCAATTGATAGTGTTAATTAAATACTTATATGGTAAATTTAATATAAGACTTATAGTTGTCTCTTACTCTTTTCGTGTTAACACACTTAATATTTTATGGTTGTCTTTGCGCCTTGACCCAATTAAGGTGAGTATGTGCATGCATAATAATCCTTAGTTATGACTATGAGATGAGGATTTAAAGAGAAGAGGTTGTAAAGACAAATAATTTTTATATGTATTTTTGTAGCGCTAAGGACAAATGTTGTGAGAAACCACAAATGTTTGGAAGGATGGAGCGACATTACATCACAATCATGCCACCCATCAAATTGAAGACTATTCTTGAGCCAACAATTGTTTTTTATTTTTATTAATAACCATTATTTCTCCATATCATGTGACCAATGACACCTCTCTATAGCAATGCATTTATCGACTTCTGCACAGTTTGTGATCCTAGATACATGCCATTATTTGTATTTGCATGACATCGATTGTTCTTTATAGTTGTCGTGAGTCCACGATATTCATGCAAGAAATGAATTCTTGTAGAGGAGGACTTATCAAACTGTCCTTTTTAATTTCATTTTGACAAAAAAAGAGTGGACATTGGTTGCGAGGCTCACATAGGTAGTGGGCACAAAGTTTTGAGCTCATTTCAGGCCTAGTAGTAGACTAGTAGTTGTTCTTTTTTTCTATAGTAGTAGTTGTTGACACATTGTCACACTTCAGATTGCAACCACAAGTGACTCAGGGGTCATAGTCACATCTCGATGGCTAGTGCCTGGTAATCATAATGATTACTCACTATCTCTCAGTGATTATAATTTATCATATCTATAATATTTTGAATGATGAGTTGAAATTTATAACATAGAAATTTCAACATCTTGAGAATTTTATATGGATGGCTAATTTCAAAAGTTGACCTTCTTTTGAAAGGTTGATATATATTCTCATGGTAAAATTCAAATTTTAATTTTTTTTTAAGGGCAATTTTAACTTTACACTTCTAGAAATGGCTAAAACCCTTTGGAAAGGGTGGGAAGGTTCAATTTTGAACGTTGCTGGAAGGTGTTTCATTATAATGAAGGATCCCATTAATTTCAGGGAATTTGGCAATTTGATTGAGAGGAATATCAGGTGAGGAGTCATAAGGCCGCTCGACACCATGAGAAAGGAGAGGAAATCCTATTTCTTACTACCTTACTGACTTACTGCAGATCGGGTAAAAGGCTGGCCCTTCCTTCCTTATTAGGTTATTTCGCTGGTTATAATACCTTGTCTGGATGGTTCTGGTCCTATCCTCTTGTTCCCATCAGCTCATTTCCTTCTTACTAGTCCTACCTAAAGTTATCGGGTTAGAAAATGATGACGAAAGAGGTCTTACCTTATTACTTTATTCTTTCCAGCTCTTACCACTGCAGTGGGAGCCAAAACAATTTCAAAAAAATAAAACTCTATCGGTTCCTGGTGAAACATTTTCAAAAAATTAAAAAATCCATCTATGAGCGCCAAAACATGTCAAACTACGTGGGATTGGCATCGTGGTCATCAACATTGTCATCGTCAACTTTAGCAGAGTAGCATAGAGTGAAGGCGAAGGAATGTAGTGTTGAGTGATTCGAGAGGGAATTGGGTATTTTTCCCAACGATTGGTTTTCTATTCCCCCTAAATAGTTACAGGCCTGGCATTTTTAGCTTGGCGTTTGTGGGTATTCACGAAAAATGCATATCATCATATGTATCTCTGCCATCCTTACTTCATCCACTTCATTCACATGTGCACCAGTACAGATGGCTATTGAGCGATATTTTCATTTTTGTCGTCCCTAGTAGAGCCTTTTCTAAGGCAACCCAACTGTTCTCAATTATGTGTTTTTCATACTGGTAAACGAAAGTCTCAAAACGGAGTGGAGGAAATGCATCCCAAAGAAGAACACATCTGGGCCTGGGTGGGTGAAATGTGCATACTAAAGATGGATTTAAGATGATGAAGAAATGGGGGCGTTGAGGCCCCCATGTGAGGCTGCAGAAAATGTGGTCAATCAGAGCTTCCAATCCCTTCTGACGATGCAGGAGAGGGATTTTCTCATAACAGCTGATGGGAAAGAGGTAAGGTTGTCTAGATCTGTATGTATGCAACTCTGTAAGTTTATTTGGGTTCTTGTTGTACGGGCTTCAGGAATTGTCCAGAGATGCTTTGATAAAACACTTGATTAAGAAATGCATGCACTACTCAGCTGCATGGACCGCTCCGGCCGGGCATTCATCCTTTCTGCATCTGCGCACCAACTTACCTATTGATCCTGAGTCGCATAAATGACAACATCGTGCATCCCGATTCCACAAGCCAGTTAACAACCGATTCTTTAATGGTGTGGTGAGTGAGTAAAAAGCGACACCGAACCTCCCTATCATTTATTAAACTACTAAAACTTACATGGGGTAAGGTGCACATGCTAGGATCATAAGAATATGAGAGCCCAAGGTTGAAGGGTGAGTATTGGTCGGGAAATGTAATAAGGGATGAATAATTCTTTGTGATTTCGAGGGAATGGGAATAGATTAGAATATTCTTTAATTTATTTGGGGTCTTGAGAATCTTCTTGAATTCCCCAGACTGCATTTATTCTGCAATAAGGGGCATATTACAACCCAGATTGGGTGGATGTGATGCACGAAGAGTTCGTGAGAATGTATTGTTTTTTCCCTGTCCATTGAATCATATAGGACATCAACACAAACCCATTTAAAATTAGATCGTAGCAATTGTAGCTTTTTAATCTCGTCTAGCATTGTGAAAGTCGTTAAATGTAATTCTTCTGTCATAAATTTCTTAAAAATAAATAAAAAGGAGTGGTTCCGGCTGGCTCTTATGATTAGCTCTGTAAGTTTATTTGGGTTCTTTAGAATATTATTGAATTTATTTGGGTATTTTAGAATCTTTCTTGAATTCTCTAGTCTGCAATGTGCATTTATTCTACAACAAGGGGCATACTACAACCCATATTGGGTGGATATGATCCACGAACTCTTGGTGAGTAAGACTATTGTTTTTCCCTGTGCATTGAATCATCTCGATGGTGTATTGGTGAAATGAATATGAAAATCAATACAAACCCATTTAAACTTAGATCTGATATGAAACTCTAGCTTGTGAAACTCGAAGAAACAGATCTGAAAAGTAATAAAATCAAAAGAGGACCTTATATTCTTATATGGCATGGTATCGGTGCAGGTAGACTACTGGTCTACCTGCAAGAGAGGACCTTATATTCTTATTTTAATGAAAATGTAATTCTTCTGTCGACTGCAAATACACTTTTCAATTGGCTATAGAAGACCCGATCTTTGTGTTCCCAGTACTCCAGGTACTGCTATGACAGAATCACTGTGAATGTCTGATGTGTTTCGGGGCTGTACCACAACAAAGCGAGGGAAAGGTTTTGAATTATACAATTGTCAAATCCCAAAACCCTAATTTTATTTCGTTTCACCAGAAAAAGATACCTATCCCAGCAGCGGTCGAGGGTAAAAGTGGTAGAATGGTAAAATGCACCAATGGAAAAAGAGCCACTATGATATAATTATTTTTCCAATCTGAGTGTCAGTACATAAAGTGGAGTAAACTACTTAACCGACCATTTGCACCAATAGGACAACCTGGTCCCATGGCTTGCGTGAACTGTCACATCCCACGTTCTACAATGTACTTACAGTAATATTGATTAGGAATGGCTTAGGCCTTCCCACGTGACTGTAATATAGTTTTTGTCAAGTGTCCCAAAAACTGATGAATTTCTTTACGGTGGCTGAATCTATCTCTAGTGTAACTGCGTGGTGGGTGTTGCTCCTTGTCTAAACAGAGATGATGCTGACAGAATATAGGATTAAGATGTTTGTTGTACTATTTGATTAAATTGGAACACTTGGTCTTCTTTCGTAATTGACGAAGAGTTTTGAGTCTACTCATCCATGATCCGACTTCAATCTATGGAAAAATAATGCCAATTGTTTTATAATTGTACTAGAGTGGGTGGATTCGTAATCTTTCCTGTCACTATGAAAGCTTGTACCTTGCCGTTATAGTAATAATAATAGAAACGATGGAATCAAAATTCCAGAAAAAAGAAATCAATATTTCCCAAGCATTTAGTAGTTAATCCTTTGAGGTCATTGACCCGGGCTTGTTTCCCTGAACCACGATGGTATGACCCCAATAAAGAATCAATACAACACCAAGCGAGGAAGCAGGCAGAGGCCTCATATATTGCCTAGTCGATTACCCAGGCTGGAAGGGGTATATAATAAATGAAAGAAGGTCATGCGGTACATCCATTTATACAATGTACCTATCTTATAAAGGTTGTAAAGAAAGACGCACAGACCGCTTGCTTTTATATTATGAGTTGGATTCCTTAAAACGACGATCCAGAAATAGTTTGCGGTTATCGTGGGTCCAAAAATATGAAAAATATTTATTATGAATCACTAGTCAAACTGGTTTCCCATCCCAACACCTTTAGATGAGTAGTAAAATATGCGTTCGCCTTCAACGCAATATGACTCTTGGTTCAGGAAGTTGAGCCACAATGGATTGTTCAAATATTTGTATGAAAATAAATTCGACTCAACAACAGATAGTCTTGTAAGTTATACAACACCTTAGTTTTGAGACCATGTTATTGACTTCTTTTTATTGAGGGATGCCTAATAGCATATGGAGTTACCAGCGCTTACCCACCTTATTATCTGTCAGGTGTTTCGCTTCACCCCGTGATCGATTTTATTAAATAAAAAATAGGGAAACTACTAGCAAGTAGAAGACCAGAGTATCTTTATAAACCACGTTAGGGTGGGTAGCATAGTCACTGAACGAGGGGAGCTTGATGCACGGGGATTGGAATGTCTCTTGTTGGTAGTCCATAATGCACTATTTCTTTTACTTTGTTTGAGTTAAAAAAGTAGTTGTCGCAATAAATTAGCTATTTTGGATAGAAACCTTAGGGAAGCTCTCAACATTTTTTCTGTAGTTTTTGCACCATTATATTAAATTGACCATAGATCTCTGGAAAAATACACAACTCACAAGATAGATCACACAATTTACTTAGCAATTGAAAAATGAAACAGTGCAAAAATGGCTTTCAACTGTGAATGTTTTCATTAATAAAAAAGTAAGTAGATAATAATTACAATGAAGTACAATGGCTAAATAGCCACAAGCAATTCGAATCCACATGAGGAAATTCGGATTGATTACACTCTACTTGACTCTAAGTAACTAAGACCTTGCCTAAATCATTATCGGAGGACTCAATGGTTAACTGACCTTGTCTAAATCATCACCGTAGTTCATCTGAGTTCTAAAACACAACTCAAGTGTTACATTCAATGTTGACTAAGGCTAACTAACTGTGGTAGGTGAGAAATGCGCATCTCCTGCATGCATCCATGCAAACCTAGCGCTAACTGAATGTAGAGGACTAGAACTGAAAGTAATTGACTCCTAACTTAGCTTGACTAGTCACCAACTCAACTCAACTAACCTTGGTTGGTATCGACACTCCCAGTGGCTCCTAAATTGTAGGGATTGGTCTAGGAGGCTCCTAAATTGATGCATGCAAGTGTAATCAGTGGCAAGAGGCCTCAATTAGTGTTCCCCACACTTTAGTAACTGAAACATGTTCCCCAATTAGGCCAAGTGGACCCAATGATGCTAGTAACTAAAAATAGATTGGATGGAATCTCGATTTAGACATGACTCCTGATTTAGACATACGACCAAATTGGACAAGGGAGGATTAATAATCCTAACACCCCCCCTGAATGCTAACTTAGACAATCTGTGGGCCCTGGTAACTAAGACCATAGGTCATCCATTACATCAAGTAAAATAAAGTAATTGCTTAATAAAAGGAGCTGGGAAAAAACCACATGGGAAACCCCCCCCCCCCCTCTATCTAAGCAGGTAGAATCAGGTTTCAAGTTTGAAAAAATAGAAAATATGTTGTTGCAATCTTCATCTCTGTGAGGTAGTGAAGCAGTATGCGTGGTGTGTTGTGCACAGGTATTCTAGGGCCTGACATGTAGACTTCTCCTTCTTCTCCAAAAATGATGATAGAAGGAAGGAGGAATGTAACCTTTGTCTCTTGTTGGATGAAGAGGTTTATGATCATATCCATTCTTCTGAACGTAGTGAGACTGAGCCCTTGCAATATAGCATCTTATTGGGAGTTTATTGCATATCTCTGAAGGAGGTAAGATTGCATGGAATAGCGCAAGGGTCTTTCCTTTCTGAGTGTCAAGTGGGTTTCTAGTCATCTTCCTAGCTTCCAGTTTGGAAGTAGGGGTTGAATATAGATATGAATCACCCTGAATCTAAATCTCATAAACTAATAAAGATGGATTTGCAAGACTAGTAGAAGCTGCAAAAGAAGTAGATGCAATGATTTTACCTTCCCTTACAAGTGACTGCTGAGAGTGCACTGGTTCTGAAGGAGGCATGAAATGTGAGAACTCATATGATTTTGAGGCATGATTTGCAACACCCTTTGCTATGATGTTTCCAGTAGAGATATCCATGATCTCCACTGAGTCGGGACCAAAGATCACTCGCTTTGGAGATCTAGTATGGGTCATCCCGTAGACAGATAACAGATTTGAAGCTAGAGAGGGAACAAATAGCACATCTTTGAACCTTCCATGTTCAATATTGACAGAGCCCTTCCCTTTTGTTTGGACTTTACTATTATTTCCCATCTAAATACTAGGACCATCAAAGGACTGAAAAGAAGAAAATGATTCTCTGGATGTGGCCATATGATTGGAAGCTCCAGAAACAATGAGGAAGACATGAGCTGATGAGCAGCTAGCCTTCAGTGCATGGCCTTTCCTTTGGTATTCTTCATCTTCTTCTTTAGAATCATCCTTCCTTGCGCTAGTAGGTGCATAAATGTTATGTTTCTTCAAAAGAAGAGCCATTTCATCAAGTTTTCTTCTCATACATGAGCTTTCTGAATGAAATCCCCTTCCACAGTAAGAGAAGAGGACCTTGCTTTTTCCATTCTTCTTGCTTCTCTTCAAACTTGAAGGCTCCTTTGACTGCTCTTTCTTCACAGGGTACTCATCTCTTTGCTTCCCTTTGTCATTCACTACCTTATCTCCTCTTGCAACTAGAGCTTGATCTTTGGGAGATCGAATGATCCCCATTTGGATCAATTTATCATTCTCAGAAGTGAGAGATTGGATGAAGGCATCAAGAGTGGGCATCTTCCAATTTGGAGTGGTGAGCCTTATTGTTTGGAAGGTTGACACAAATACTAAGTAGTATGCATTGAGCTTTGTGAGAATGGAAAGGCTGAGCTGATCTTCATCCTTCTCCACTTTGCATTGCTTCAACTAATGTATCAGGTTCTTGACCTTTGTGAATAATTCATTCAGTGATTTGAAGTTGGATGGATTAAGAGTGGTCAGATCATTTTCTAGCTGATGGACCCTCATATCATCCTGCTTATCGAATAAGGAGGCAAGATTGTCCCAAATATTCTTGGGAGTCTTCAATCCTTGGATGTGGAATCAAAGATCTCGAGAGACTGAGGAGAACAAATATCCATGAGCTTCATCAAGCCTATTCCTTATAGGGAGTTTATTGCATCTCTCTGAAGGAGGTAAGATTGCATGGAATAGCTCAAGGTCTTTCCTTTCTGAGTGTCAAGTGGGTTTCTAGTCATCTTCCTAGCTTCCAGTTTGGAAGTAGGGGTTGAATCTAGATCTAAATCACCCTGAATCTCAATCTCATAAACTGATAAATATGGATCTGCAATACTACTAGAAGCTGCAAAAGAAGTAGATGCAATGATTTTACCTTCCCTTGCAAGTGGTTGCTAAGAGTGCACTGGTTCTAAAGGAGGCATGAAATGTGAGAACTCATATGCTTTTGAGGCATGATTTGCAACACCCTTTTCTATGATGTTTCCAATAGAGATATCTGTGATCTCCACTAATTCGGGACCAAATATTACTCACTTTGGAGATCTAGTATGGGTCATCTCGTAGACAGATAACAGGTTTGAAGCTAGAGAGGGAACAAATAGCACATCGTTGAACCTTCCATGTTCAATAGTGATAGAGCCCTTCCCTTTTGTTTGGACTTTACTATTATTTCCCATCTAAATACTAGGACCATCAAAGGACTGAAAAGAAGAAAATGATTCTCTGGATGCGGCCATATGATTGGAAGCTCTAGAATCAATGAGGAAGACATGAGTTGATGAGCAGCTAGCCTTCAGTGCATGGCCTTTCCTTTGGTATTCTTCATCTTCTTCTTTAGAGTCATCCTTCCTTGCGCTAGTAGGTGCATAAATGTTATGTTTCTTCAAAAGAAGAGCCATTTGATCATGTTGTCTTCTCATACAGGAGCTTTCTTAATGAACTCCCCTTCCACAGTAAGGGAAGAGGACCTTGCTTTTGCCATTCTTCTTGCTTCTCTTCAAACTTGAAGACTCCTTTGACTGCTCTTTCTTCATAGGGGACTCATCTCTTTGCTTCCCTTTGTCATTTGATACCTTATCTCCTCCTGCAACTAGAGCTTGATCATTAGGAGATCAAATGATCCCCATTTGGATCAATTTATCATTCTCAGAAGTGAGAGATTGGATGAAGGCATCAAGAGTGGGAATCTTCCAATTTGGAGTGGTGAGCTTTATTGTTTGGAAGGTTGACACAAAGACTAAGTAGTATGCATTGAGCTTTGTGCGAATGGAAAGGCTGAGTTGATCTTCATCCTTCTCCACTTTGCATTGCTTCAACTGATATATCAGGTTCTTGAACTTTGTGAAGAATTCATTCAGTGATTTGAAGTTGGATGGATTAAGAGTGATCAGATCATTTTCTAGTTGATGGACCCTCATATAATTCTGCTTATGAAATAAGGAGGCAAGATTGTCCCAAATATCCTTGGGAGTCTTCAATCCTTGGATGTGGAAATGAAGATCTCGAGAGATTGAGGAGAACAAATATCCATGAGCTTCATCAAGCCTGTTCCATTACTTTTCTTTGTCATGATTTAAAACTAGCACTGCCTCTGTTTCTTCTCTGAGTCTGAAGATCTTATTGATGTGGAGCAGTACCTCCTTGTCTTCCTTCCACTGGTGATAGTTGAAGGGAGTGAGAGGCTCTACTGAATGAGCCATTTTGGATGCAGTGAGGACTGAGCTGCTATAGTGAATGCAATGAGAAGAAAGGGCTGCTTGTAGCGAATGCTGTGAGAAGACCTGACAATTTGTCACACAATCAAACATGCAAAGTAAGGTCGACTACCTGCACATTTCAGGTTTTCATCACACCCATCATAATTGATTAAGAAAGCTTGGTCAACAATTCCTTTAGTTGGGGTATTAAGTGGTAAACTTTCTGCTTTTGGTGCAGAGTAGGAATGGAGCAAATTGCTCAAAAAAATGATCCAGTTGGAGATCTGAGGAGGATAGGTGCCTTGTCCATTGAGGCTCTGATACTATATTAAATTGAGCACATAGATCTATGGACAAACACACAAATCACAAGATAGATCACACAATTTACTCAGCATTTAAAGAATGAAACATTGCAAAAATGGCTTGTAGCTATGAATGCTTTCATTAATAAAAAAGTAATTACATAATAATTACAATGAAGTAGAATGGATAAATAGCCACAAGCAATTCGATTCCACATGAGGAAATTCGAATTGATTACACTCTACTTGACTGTGGGTAACTAAGACCTTGTCTAAATCATTATCGGAGGACTCAATGGTTAACTAACCTTGTCTAAATCATCACCGGAGTTCATTGGAGTTATAAAACATAACTCAAGTGTTACATTCAGTGTTAACTAAGGCTAACTGACTGTGGTAGGTGAGAAATGCGCCCCTCCTACATGCATCCATGCAAACCTAGCACTAAGTGAATGTAGAGGACTATAACTAAAAGTAATTGACTCCTAACTTAGCTTGACTAGTCACCAACTGAACTCAATGGACCTTGGTTGGTATCGGCACTCCTAGTGGTTCTTAAATTGTAGGGATTGGTCTAGGAGGCTCCTAAACTGATGCATGTAAGTTAAATCAGTGGCAATATGCCTCAATTAGTGTTCCCCACACTTTAGTAACTGAAACATGTGCCCCAATTAGGCCAATTGGACCCAATGGTGCTAGTGACTAAAAATAGATTGGATGGACTCCCGATTTAGACATGACTCTTGATTTAGACATATGACCAAATTGAACATGGGAGGATTAATTATCCTAACACATTAAAATTGGATTGTGTAAGAAGAGGCACCTTCTAAGAACAAGCTGTGCGACAAGAAGACTGGTGTGTAACATTCATGCACCCATAGTTGAGATTCAACGGAAGGTGTTTCCCTCGTAGTCTATAACTAAAAGTATCTTTCCCAGGGTAGACTTCTATTAACCCGCCCTATTCTTTAAGAGGATTGAGTTGCCTTTTTTTTTAAGCAATATTGACTAGTTGGTTTCCTTAATATCAAGGGTATAAAGGATATATGCTACCTAGCATTCAAAGGCAGAAGTCTATGATGCTATCTAATATTTAAGAGTTCAAGTTCCACCAAGAGCTTGAGCTACTTTGTTGGTGTGTTATTCTAGAAGCTAACAGTTAAACTCTAACCTAAACTAGGGAAGCAAGAAGTAAATTGTTAAGAATACTATGAACATGTCTTGTTAGTCAAGAAGTAATCCCTGTTTTTGCATCTTCCTTTCATGCCTCATTGATCTCTTGGAGATACAATGTTTTAGTTTGTCTGAGCAGCCTGTTTTTGCTTAACGCTTGCTGAGTATATATTTCCGATCAATGGGTTCAAAATTAAATATAGTAAGATTCTAAGTTGCTTAATAAAACATTAAGACTGCATTTAGACATCGTAATCATAACAGAACAAAGTTAAATACTAGCTATGAGATATAAAATATAGAATTACTTGATTGCTTGTGCCTTACTGACCTTGCTTGCTTTAATGCTTGTTGTATATAAAATATATAAAAGAGTTTCGTATTCCAAGATCCTAAGCAGTATTCACATCTCTAAAATCATATAGTATTTTGAGTTGTTCTTAATAGATGAGGTGTCGTTTGTGTTATATGTCCTTGGGATAGACACGTTCTTACCTAAACGGTGGGTTTCCTTCTTAAATGTGAAGTAAAAAGGCCCTTGGTGCTAGATTGAGCGTAAGGAGCCTAGATCCATGTGAACTTTTAACCATGCTGTTGGGCTTGCGGAATAGGGTGTGGTTGGTAGTTTTAAGGACCGAAGGATGAGTGCTGAAAATTTTCAGGAGTGATTACAACAGATTGGGTGGATCTGATGCACGGACTCTTGGTGAGTGAGACTGTATTCTTTTTTCTCGTGTATTGGTGAAATGAATATCGACATCAACACAAACCCATTTAAACTTAGATCTGATATGAAACTCTAGCTTGTCAAACTCGAAGAAATAGATCTGAAATTCTAGAGTTCAGACAAATGATTAATATTAGAAATTGAACTTGTGGTACACACTATAATATCAATAGTTTTATACAAACAAGATTCTGGGTAAATAAAGGTTCAGTATGGAAGTATACATCTCATAAGTACCATTTCAAATTTTAGAAGTAAATTTTAAACCTCATAAACTTGAAATTGAACAGAGAAAATAATATATTCATTGAAAACTTGGCCATATAGTTTATAGTGACAGGTTTTGAAAAATGTGACAGGTTTTGAAAAATGTTGTGTACTATTGCCAAATTTCCATATAGAAAATGGAAATACAATGAAATCTTACTACTGTGGCACATACCAGACCCAGGTGTAGATAGGCTTGTGCTAAATTTAAATAAATATATTCAAATGATTGAATAGAATAGATTTTATTGATATGTCTATGAGATCAAATGATCTATGGGACCAGAGTGTTGCAACTTGAGACAACTAGTCTTTGACTAATGTTAGTGCAATTTAATAAAGCCAATAACCAAAAAAATAGTGTCTGAAATACTCTTATTTGTCCTAAATTTCCAGGTGAAATTTGTAGAGCTAGAGGGAAAGATTGTAGGACTATACTTTGCTGCACACTGGTATCATCAATGTCATACTTTTACGCCTGTGTTGGATGAAATTTACAAGCGATTGAAGAAACAGGGAGCAGAGCTCAAGATTGTGTTCATTTCCAGTGATGACGATCATATTTGTTTTGAGAATTATCATAGGACTATGCCTAAGCTTGTTGTTCCTTATGCGGATTTAAAGACAGAGAAGATGTTGAATCAAATATTTGAGGTAGAGGGCATCCCATCTCTTATCATGCTATACATGAAGGGGAAAACGATGCAGACAAAGTGTGTAGAGCTCATTTATATATATGGAATCTAGTATTTCCCATTTACTCCTAAGAGATTGGAAGAACTGGAGTACGAGGAGCAAGTCAGGCATACATCTCATACTTTAGAGAATATTCTTGAGACTGGCGTGTGTGATTATGTAATTGGACATGGAGGAAAACAAGTTAGCATCTCTAAATTGAGAGGGAAGACTGTTGGACTGTATTTCTCAGCTCATTGGTGTGTTCCTTGTCAGAAATTCACTCCAAGATTGAAATCTATCTATATCATCCAGGCATTGTGTGATGGGTTTTATTTTGAGTTGTATGTGTGACTTCACATTCTAGTTGATAATTTTGCAATGGCCAGCTGGACTGAATTTAGAATGCCTATGCCATTCAAATATGTTCTGGATACGTTTTTGGAGTAAAATATTCTTGATTGAACTATGTAAATAGAGAAAGAATAGATGACTAAGTTGTTAATACACTTCATTGCAGCATGATTGTCTTATGTTGTGTCACTTCCATTATTCGGGATTGTGCGGTTGTATTATCATTTTCCTTGCTACTTATTCTTTGGGGAAATGAAATTTTGCAAGGGATAATGTTGATGACAAAATCGTAAGTGGATTCCTTACCAAATGCATTATGGTGTATTCTTTATTATTCAATTTACACATTATTCATTTCAATGTTGTCATATTACCTTAACAGGCTCTGTTTATCCTAGTTGCTTTCTCTACTAGGACAAAATGCTTCTTTCAAGGTAGTTATGTGTCTTTACTTGGGAAAAACTAAACATATTTGAAATTTTCAATTCCGATATTTTCATTTTAGATACATTTTTAGTGTTTAACTATTCAATAAAAGGCCAAATAAGTAGTAGTAACAATCAAACATAGTTTCAGATGTTTTAACACTCACTAACTCTTATTCTTTGGAAATTCTTGTGCTTCCGGATAGATGGAAGGAGAGAATATTTGGTCCTTGTAACATTAACTAATAAACAAATCTACTTCTTCGTTTCCCCTAAAACATTAAATGACAAAAATGCACTTTTGGTTGAAATCAAATCTTATTTTTTGCTAAGATGGATGGCTATTTTTGTTAGCTTGGGAAGATTCCTAGTTATTTATGTGGGATTGTCACATGAATAATGTAGAAAATTTCTGTTGGATTAATTGGTGTTATCCGTACATGTGGCCATGATCCATTCATATGTAATTCATGTACTAGGCTTATGCTTAAGGGAAACCTATTTAAACTTGATATGTTTTCTCAATATCCTCTTGGGGTATGTACCTTTGTTATGTGGGCCCATAACCCCTATTGGGAGGATTCCTTATTTCAATCTCTCATTAGTATCATCTCATCTTATGATATTCTTGATATAAAATATGAATCAAGTTATAACCCTAAGGTAACTTAAGTTTGGTGCTTTCTCTTGTGATTGGCATATTTCTCTTAGGCATGGTTATTTATTTCTATTTTCAGCACTTTTGCTTTGTTTTTACACACTTTATCTAGTGCACTTGTCAAAAGGTTATTTCATAATTTGGTTCCATTGAATTTTTTGTTGACCTTTTTAACTCCTAACATGGTATTAAAGTGGGTGTGAACATTAATGTCTTGAATCTTTTGGTTGATTGGTGAAACCTTTGTTACAGTGTAGAACTAGGGTTGTCTTGGAACACTCTTGTAGGGTTTATCTATATTTTCTAATGATATTAGCCCTAATCTATGGTCGTGCCTTCATTCTAGGATGTTCTTTGGCACTTTTCACCCTTCTATAAGGCCATCCCTTTCATTCCTGGGGTGACTTACGATTTTGTATCATATGTATCTATAAAGGTGAATTTTTGAAGTCTTCATTCTATAAGGAGCCTTCATCTTTCTCATGTTGCATATATGGATTCAAAGTGTTTTTTTTTTGGATAGGGTCACCTATCTTTTTTAGGTGGATGAAATCATAATTCATTGCCCCACTTTAAAGAAAAGGTCCATGGATGTACTTGGTGATGTTGCTTTGTACTGAAGTTGATGACAATGATGGCATGGTATGTTTGAAGATGGATGAAGCTCTTGGCTATATCATTCTTTGTGTTGAGCCTAATCTTATCCATCATACCAAGGATAAAAAAGGCGCGAAGGAAATTTGGGATACCTTCAAAAATCCTTTTAGAATGGTGAATACCAAGGAAAATTTTAAGGATCCATAATTTTCTCAAAGTATAAAAACCTTGGTAAATCTTACTAACTCTTAAATTTGCAACCACAAAATGGTTGGAAATTTAAACAAAGTATATTCAAATTTATAAGGACTTTATATATATTTTTTGTATAATTTTGGCGATTTTTATAGGAAGAAAAAATTATCCCATGGAATTTGGGTGAACCATCTTTGAAAAAAAAGGTAAATTGGCCAACTTGTTTTGGAAAAAAATGCTAAAAAAGAGCCCATGGGATAAATTTTTCCCCAAATTTTTTCCTTAATAACCTATATATATCAAAATATATGGGATTGTTGGTTTATGGGCTTGTGGCTTATAAAATAACCCTAAGGAATTGTATTTATGAGAACTTCAAACTAAAACACAATTATGAGATATCTTTGTTGGGAATTAGGTTTTTCGTTGTTTATTTTTCATACATGGAAGAAAATGAAGCAGTGCTTGAAGGAAGACCTTGGTTTCTGAAATATTTGTTGATCATGATTATAAATGAAACATTGGGAGGAAGGTTTTGACCCTAGGGATTAGATTTCTTAAAATCTCTAGTCTTTGTTTTCCCCCATTTCTACCTTTGGAATTTCGAAATGAATTAGGCCTAAACAAAATATCGGGGATTACTTGGGATCTTATGTAAGAATGCAAAGATTATTTATCAATGGGAGAAAATTCACAATCAATTCAGTCAAATTCACATATCAATATTAGATTAATGTTATGGATGCAACACTAGATTTAGTTTTATAAATTAAGCAGGTTTTGCCATCCACGTCTTTTGGCCCACGTTGTTGTGTTATATGAAATTTTCTTTCTATCTAATGCACATTTTCATTTTTTGACAAGTCATAATGATGGATGATATTTCATAGGACAACACATAATCAGAACATTGCCATGAACATTATGTAAGAATTCCATATTGAATTAATTTTAGGATTTAGAGATGACTTAACCATTATTCGTAATGGTTTGTTGTTTGTATTTCTCCTAGCACAACCTTTTCATATAGAAGACACATTTTATTACTTTCAATTTCTCATTGATTTAGATGAGACCAAGACCTCAAATTTCTCTAAATTCCTTAATGATAGGTTCGTGAGATAATAATTTAGGTTGATTATGGTATTCTTGTAGCATTGCTTCATGAACCATTATTTCAATTTTGTTTTTAGTTTATTCTCCTTTATTATGTTGTTAGGATGATAATCTATTTATATATTTATTTTATGTCCTAATTTTGTGATCAATCCCAGTTCAGATACAAAACAAACAACTTTGGAAGTGAATGTATGGATGGAAATATGCAAACATAATCTATGTTTTTGTAAGGGTTAGAAGGTCCACTAACATTCTAGAATACAAACTAATATTCAAAAGGAGGGTATCTTTAGTCATCATTGTTGTCTCCTTGAGGCTATTTCGCATAGTGAAAGTTGGACTTTAACATCGAACACTCGTGAAAGAGAAGAGATGGATAAATACATATTAATCGAGTGAATTGATACAATTTGCTAGCATCTTTTCAATATGGTTTGTTTACTTACTTTACAAGACCATCCCTAACTACCAATACTTGCTATTATTCATTAACTTGATTGGTCACTAACACTCATGTTATTTATTACAAAATATATAAGGGATCCTAATATATTATTGAGCGTCACTTATTCTGGCACCTCATCTTAACAAGAAATACACTTTTTTAAACTCCCCTTAATATAAAATCCATAGAAAATTACTCAATACCTAAGAATAATTACAAAAGTTGAAGGGAATTCTTGTTCAGTCTTCAATAATACAACACTTCTCTAGTTCTTAATATCTAAACACTACATTATGTTGTATGATGCAGGTTGTGTTGGTAAAGAAATGTATGCAATGTCATATCAACCAAGTTTTGCATTGGGACATCAAAGGTAATTACTTGATTTTATCAATCTTTTTTCTTACCTTTCTTTCATTACGAGATATGATTATTTAAATAAGTTTTTTAACATGGCATTTTATGCTTTAAATATGATATTATCTGTCAATTAATAATAATGGGATTCTAAAGATTATGGATTTTTTCATTACAAAATCTTTCTATAGTGACCAAAATAGAAACCTAACCAATAGAGTAATCACATTGTGATATAGGTAAGTGAAATCTGACCTATTCTAGGATCACAGTCAATTTTGTCTATATTATGAATGCTTTCTTGTTTACAATGCAAAGTTCTAGATGGAACTTCTTTAGGGTGTTGATTTTTCGTTCTAATGTTATGTGTATCCCTGTGGAGCTTCCATTTTTTGCTTCTTTATTTCTTTATGTTAGAAACAATAAGCTCACTGCCATCGAGTATTCCTCTGACGTGGAAGGTTTTGCATTCACATTTTAATGGATGGAATTCATAGTCCTTAGGCAGTTATACCCATTTCTAACATCTGCACAATGACTATAGAGTAGATTCCTATGCCCTATCACGATTGTAGTTTCTTAAGTATATCTTATTCTATTCCTTCTCCCAGTATTTCAAATCATGCCTGGTTTTCCAAAGATAAAAGATAAAAATACAGCCTCATGGGTGATTCCATGAAGATGGGTAACACTTTTTGGCCAAATTTGGTGATAAAAACCTGATTTTTTATTCATGTGCTAGATAGAAGCCCTCAAAACGCATATATGCCATGTGAATTTTGACTTGCAGTAAAAAAACAAATTGTAGAATAT
>LPNX010633218.1:2044-25689 GCA_001517045.1 Pseudotsuga menziesii
CATCATGATGGCTGTGTTTGAAAAACCATGCTTAACCTTCAAGTTCATTATCAGCAACACAGCAGAGAGAACACTTATGCGGGAGCCTTCAAAAAGCGGTTCGTCTGCCTTCTCAAGTGTAGGTAAATCATGAAGATCTTCAAAGTCATCAATTGGCGGTGAATGAGGTTGATCATCGTCCATTCTAAAATTAAATGCATCATTGATTAATGCATTTGCACCATCATCCTCAATTATGTTATCGTCATGATCATCGTCTAATTCCATGTCATCATTAACTTGATCATGATCAGTATTCGCAAGACCTGCATATTGACATTCCTCCTGCACTAGTTGTTTCGTAATTACCACATTCTCCATGTTTGGAACAGCCCTAGGAGGCCCTTGCTTTATAATTACAATTAAAACATCAAACAAAGAACGTTAGTCATGTCGATTAAGTAACAAAAATAAAAATGATACAATATACAATTACAAAAACTCACAATATAAAGACCGCATGATATATAATCATGAATTATATTGACTTACCAATGGATGATATTCATGCCCCCCTCTCAACATGTCCATGTTCTCTACAATGTTTTTTAGTTTTTTTGATCAGTAACCTTCTCGTATTAAAGCCCCTACATCGATTGCAAGGACAATAACATTTTCCATCACCCCTTCTTTCCACTCCATCCCACAACCTAGCAAGCAATTGTTGATTTCGTTCTGCCGGATCTTGATGACCTGTAACATTATTGTTACGTGACATTTTATTACTCAAACCCTAAGAACAAAGTACGAGCAAACCCAAGTACATGATGAGTCTTCTTTTCCACAAGGGTTAGAACCAAATCCAAAGAGCAAGACCAAAATCCAAGACCAAGTGGGAAGATCCCCACAAAAGAGCAAGACCAAAATCCAAGACCAAGTGGGAAGATCCCCACAAAAGCACAACGCCAAAAAAAAACCCTTAGGAATTTCGCATTTCTTGTCCAAGAGATAAGTGCGAGACTGAGTGTGTGAGATAATGAACCTAGGCGTGCATCTATTTATATGAGTGTGTGTAGGAAAATGAACCGACGCGTCGGATATGCGACGGCGCTTTCCATTTTAAATAATTAACCAATTAAGTGTATTTTTTTAAATGATTGATCAATTTATGCGCCGTCGCTTAAGCGACGCTTATGACCACAATTTAAAAAAAAAATTAACTTTGTGATTTTTGGTAGGTTTAAAAGAAAAAATCCACGCACCGTCAGAAGTAACCGTCGGATTTTGGATCGAAATGTAGTAGTGAATGCATCTACATAATGTGTGTGGTTGCAAGGTATTCTTGGGGAACTTGGATTTGAATTTGATTCACCTACAATCATTTGGTGTGAAAATAAAAGGGCAATAAATATTTTGACTGATCCACTATAGAGATAGAGGACCAAGCACATTGATATACACATGCACTGCATCAATATCTTGGTGCATGAGCAGGTGATATCATTGCAGTATTGGACATTGCAAAGCAAACTGCTGACATGTTCACCAAGAGATTCACAAAGAAGAAATTCACATATTTGAGATCACTTATTGGAGTGGGTGACACATGCTGATGGATGATATTCAAATTCATATTTTTCTCCATTTCCATTTTAGAGGGGAGGTTTTGTTCCCATGAGGTTTTCTTCCTTACCTTGGTTATATGGACACACACACACACACACATATATATATATTGTAAGAGGTGACTTGAGCCTTATTTTCCAAGGACTCAATAATGTGATGTAATTGTACTAAGTCAGGATTAAGGGGGGATGTTAGAGCATTATTCCACCTTAGTACCATTGTCACACACCTAGAAACATTTTCATTAGTCTCATGCTTATGTTATCTGGTCCAAAACTAGGTTGTGTTGGTCAACCTTGGTCTAATTGGTGTTTTGGACTCAGAATTGCACCCATGTGCTCTATTTTGATCATTTTGGTTACACATGAACCCTTATTAATGACTTTTCAATCCTTCATGTGCTTTCCATCCCTTAAATAAGGGAAATGGGTTGACTAGAGGTGCCCGTGAATGTATTTGGGTGTTTTTTTACTCTTTTGGACCATTTATTGTTTCCTAGAGCCACTCCCACTCACCCATGCACTCCACCACACCTATCCTACCCTCATTTATGTCCTATAATTCTCCATCCATGTTCACACTATCATTTACAACCGTTTCAAGTGGTTTGGGAGCTCATTGGTCCACCTAGGGGGGTTTTGAAGCCAAATCTAAGCCTGCCACATGTATGCATCCAAGTTGACTCAAAAGGATAAATATTTGTCCCTATGGTAATATAAAAATGTTCCATACATATTTACATGTTGGAAAATCATAATAAACTCCATTATTGACTACATTTTTGTGTTAATTTCACTTTTTTTTACTGTTTTCTGCATATTTTGTGAGTAATCTTGAATTGTGAGGATTCACTTAGCTCCTAGATCCTACTGTGAATCATATTTTCACAAAAAATAGATAATATATAACAATTTCACCGCTCCACTATCCAGAGACGACATGCTAACCACATTTTAGTAGATATCGAGCAGGAACGGTTTCACTTCCAAGATTTGATGTTAGAACCAAATATGGATCATGAAAAATAAATCAACAATATTAATTGACACATTATGTGCTCTATATCAAAGGACAAAAACGTGGTATTGAGACCCATAAAACAATAGGAAGTTAACATTTCATTGAAAGAAGTTGCACTGGGGAAGTCCCCATGTCCAAATGGTTTCACAATGAACTTCTTTCAGCATTGTTGGTTATTAGTAAGGGAAGAAGTTTGGATTTTAGTAGAAGATTCACACAAACAAAAGAATTTGTATCTACACTCAAGGCCACTTTAATCTTCCTCATTGTAAAGGAATAGAAAGTTGAATATCCTAAAAAATTCAGGCCGATAACCCTTTGCAATGTTATCTACAAAGTTATGACAAAGTGATAGCCTTGATATTGAAGCCATTTCTACCACATTTATTCTCTCGGGTGAAATGATCTAGGGATAATTTTAGGGGCGAAATTTAGCCCATGGGCTATTTTTAGGGGTTTTTCTCCAAAAAAATATTCACCATTTTGCATTTTTTGAAGCCTTGTTTCGCCCAATTTTGATGGGATAAACTTTTTTCACCCTAAAAATCGCCAAATTATTATATAAACGATATAAAATCCTTGGAAAATAAAATATTTTTTGAAAATATCGCCAAACATTTTATAGTTTTCGTTTTAAGAATTGGTAAGATTCGCCAACATTTATACACTTTTAAATAAGCATGGTTCCTTAAAATCATCATTATATACACTGAAAAAACTGAAAACATGATATGTAGAGGGAAGGAAAACCATGGACAATGCCATCTTGACACAAAGTGATTCACTAATTGCACACCACTAGAACCATAGGTATGCTTATAAAATTGGACCTCTATAAGGATTTTGACAAATCAAGTTGGTAATATATGTGTTCTATCTTAATAGCCTTCTTCTTTGACCCTAAGTGGATAAAATGGGTCTTGGATCTCACTTATTCTTCAACCTTTTTCTTTATTCTTCTTAATGGCTCTCCCTCCTAAACAGTTTCTTCTTCAAGGGGAATTTGTAAAGGAGACCTTATTTCAACTTTTCTTTTCATTTTAATGGCAAAAGGCCTCAATTGTTGCATTACAGTTTCCATATTGAATTTCTCCCTCATAGCTCTTCCCCTTCACAACATAGATCCGGCAGTCTCCCACAATAATTTCATAGATAACACCCTCCTCGTGTCCCTTAAGTGAGGGAGGTTGTTACTCTTAAATCCATACTCAAATATTTGAGTGATGCCTCTGGAACCTCGATCAACAACATCAAGTATCATATCTTCTTCTTCTTCTTCAATACCCCTTTATCTATTAAAAAACACATCTCTTGCATTCACAACTTTACTCAAAGCACCCTTCCGTATAAATACCTTGGCATTCTACTCATTGATAATTCCCTTCACAATAGATATTGTGAAGACCTTATAATATTACTAGATAAGTGTCTTTCCTCTTGGACCTTCCATCCTCTGAACTTATCTAGAAATATTATTATGCTTAAATCAATCTTGCAGGACATCCCTCTCTACCTTTTTCTCATCTTTGGTACCTCCTAAACCAATCTTAAATATCAGCCATAATCTATAGAATAAGTTTATGTGGAGTGGGGAAAACGAAACCAAAACCTCAACTTTCATCAAAAGGGAATTTCTATGTAAGCCAAAAGCATATGGACGTATTGTCTTAGAGATACTGAGAATATGAACAAGATATTAGGAGACAGAGTGTGGTGGTGAGGGATCAAGGGTCCAATAGATCTATGAGATATAATATGGAGAGAAAAATACTCACCTCATATAGAAGAAAACAACTTGATTTTCCAGGAAGAGACTTATCAAGGCTGGGAGGAAACTTGGAAACAAAAAAAACTCATTCAAGAACACTGGTTGTAGGATATTAGACATGGCATATCAAAACAGTCCTTATAGACTCATGAAATCAAATTCCTATTCTTTACACCAAAGAGGTAATGCAAGATAGTCTACAGAACTTGGACAACCCTCTTAATTAAATAATTTCCTTTTATTGGAGGCAGTCTCTAATGGAGGATGAACACAGAAAATTGAAGACCTCAAATGAAGACCTATCTCTCTAGGATCATCGTGGATGTCCAACCTTGGATTGAGGAAGTTACACGAAGATGACTTAGAATCAAGCAAGGTCCAATATTCTAAGATGGGGTCACTCACCATCTAACAAATTCACTGTCAAGGAGGATTACTCGCTGAGAATGAGGGTACATCTCCTAAACAAAGACAAAATATGGGACAAAATTTGGCACATAGGATACTAGCCTAAGATTTGCACTTTTCTATATGGTTAGTAGCACATGGAAGAATCCTCACTTGGGACAATTTGCAATGACACATCATTATTTGAACCTCCACTTTCCATTTATGCTCATAAGAAGATGAAACAATAAATCACCTCATAGACAACTGCTCCTTTAGTTTGCAGCTTTGGAATCAAGCAATTGAGATAGTGAGACAAATAGACTGAAGCAGAAACGTATAGTTGAATGCTCAATATTTTGATTGTACACCGAGTATAAGTAGATGAATATATGTGTTTGTATTGAATAAAGATGAATAATGATTACAACGAGCTTCATGACAATGTATGTATACACATTGACTAGTCACGAAATGAAGGGGTAAGTCATGGGGGCTTCACTTGTTGACCAATATCCTATCACGTTAGTTCATATTGTGGGTTTTAAAATTATCAAAAATCGAACCAATATATTGCAGGTATTGGGGGGATGAGGGGTTTAAGGTGGGGGTGGGTAGGGTGGTTTATAAGGATTGAGGTATAAAAAGGGGTGGGGAGGAGGTTTTAAGTATTGGGAGGGGGTTTCAACAAAAAGAGTTCGGGTCAATATCTCTCGAAATTGAGGGTATTCTTTAATATCCCATGATCGCACGTGCTATGTGAGAGGTTCACTAAGTGAAGTACCCATTGACTTTTCATTAACTACTAAATGTAATTATTTAAGTATTAATTAATTAATTATATTATTTATTATTATTACTATTTTCTTTTATTTATTGTTGTTACATTGTCGGCCTTTTAAAGAATGCTTTGTCCTCAAACCAAGACATAATAATCAAAATGATGCAAGGGTCGTAATCAAAATCGCACCTCTCAAGTCATCAGTGTGACATAGAACCAGAATAAAAGATGACATTAGGAAAATACTCAAGCTTTGAGGACAAAGCTCTTTTAAAGGGAGTGGCAATGTAAGTGGTAATGTAACAAATATAAAGTAAAATATTAATTAGATTAGTTAATCGTTATATGAAAGTGTGTAACCTTTCATTCTACACACTCAAGCCTATAAAGGCTAGCTTCACTTGTAATTGTTATTCATCATCTAATATATATTATTCTTATTTATCATTCAAAAATGATAGTCAGATTCGACTACCAACGGACCAACTGGATTCGGTTGCTCCATTGATTAGCATGGTTAAAATATTTTTAATTAGTTTTATGTTTTAAATGATTTAAAATTATAATCAATTAGTGAACCAAAGCTTCAACGTTAATTCATGACTTTGATTTTCCATATACAGGTATACAAGATCAAAAATAGATAAAGGTGAATTTGTTCATCAAAAGGGGTAAGACAAACCAATAAACCAATAAGAAACATGTGATCAAAATCAGTGTGGAACTTAGGGTCAGATCGAGTACCAAAATGCTTATCATTTGCACAATATTACATTTAATGCATAAAAAATAACAAGTTAGGATTATTTTACGTTTAATGGTTCAAATTGATAAAATAAAGTAAAATATAACCTATTTGACGGTCGATGTACTAAATGACGATAAATGGGATGGTAAATTAATGGAAATAAAATCATAAAAAATGGTCAATTTTTGGAGCCCATCATCGTGCCAAACCTACGATATGGCACGTCCTCAGGCTATTAATAAATTAAGACTAGGTTGTATGCTTCTTATGTAAACACTCTAGATCAACATCATTTAGCAGGAAATTCTAGAAGCCATTATTATTACTCTAAAGGAAACTAAACATTTTTTTGAAAAAAAGGATAAATGCTAAGTGATAAGAATGATCAAAATACTTATAGATTTCAAGATTAAAAATTTCTCATACTTTCTTACTAAGACCATATAATTTGTGTAGGGAATTTTCCAAGTGTTCCTAGTTAGAAAACATGAGGGTATATAGATGGTATGGAAAGACTTATAGGAAACAACTCATCCCTGAGTCATTTTTGAAAGACTTATTGACATCCAAGGAATAAGGATAAAGTTCACATTTTGATTTTGTTAATTTCTACAGTGATGGGTCCCACTTCTAGGATAGTCATATCCTAGATATAGTTTGAATTATATAACAAGGTCTATGTTCAACTTACAGTTATTCTTTAATGACAAATGAATGATTGGCTTAACCATGTATATGTGCACTCTAGGTCTTCATTTAATTCAGCCATATGCATAGCAGTATGTTTATTATTTAGCTTTTACTCGGCATTGCTCTGCTTCCAGCGAGCTTGTTCATTACCCTGACGAGTTTAACTTGGTACCATACAAGCATAGCCCCACTGCCAGCAAGCATGTTCAGTACCCCAATGGGTTTTCCTGTATTTACCGAACTTCCTTGTTTATTATTTTACTTGGCATGGACCCACTGCCAGCAGGTCTGCTCGGTACCCCAATGGGTTTGCATTGTAACTTTTAAAAGATATTAAAGTATGTGGAATTCGGTTTGTAATAGAGGATATTAAGTTTACTAAGAACAGAAATCAATTAATTTTAACCCATGAGTAATATTTTATAACAGCCTGAAATTATAGTTCATGCCAAAAGTGAATGACCTAAATTTGTCCTTTAATCCCTTAGTCTATCCTCTTCATATAAAAGTTTAATAGTGTTCCTCCATATGTAGAAATTTCACTTACTCTCATGCTACCATTTAATGAAGATACTTAAATAACATGCTTTGATGATGAGTCTAGGACGTACAAGTGACCGATAGGTATTAAATAGACTTTAATGTTATGATAAATGGAGAGTGGAAAGATTATTTTGGTCTTGAAAATAATTGTAAAGCATCCAACCTTGTGATGTGGGATAAAAAGAAGCTCCTCTTTGAAACTTTAGTCACTCATGTTATCTTGTTTGGATTTGAGTTTTGGGGTTGCAACATATTTAGAAAATCCTGGAGAAATATTGAGAAAATTTAGAAGTGCTTTATAAAGTCCAACCTCAAAATTAAAAGCAATACATCCTATCCTATTCTCCTTATAGAAGTTGGTCTTTTCCCTATCGAAATCCTAGCCATGAATAGGCTCTTGTTGTACAAGCACACAATCAATAACATGGGAGACCATAGACTTCCTAAGCTAGCTTTAAATTCCAGTCAAAACCACCTAAGGCTCAAGTGAGGTTGGTATAAATATACTAGGGCCTGGTTAAACCATTGGGAGATTGATGAAAATGTTGCATTACAAAATATTAATAACATTAAAAATATTTTTACTTCTAAGTTTATTTAATATATTTATTTAAACACGGTCTAATTTATTTAATATATTTATAAAATAAACAAAGTAAAAAGAGTTGAATTAAAATATTTCAAAATTTTTTTACACGGTCTTGCTCAGGTCACAAAGTTGAACCTTTCCACTAAGGATAAATTATTTTTTTGTTAATTCATAAACGCAATCATTTATAGTAAAAAATCCTAAAACATTTCCTCACATATAGATTTATATTATAATAATTACAATTTTAAAAACCATAATCAAAATTCATGGTTTTCTTTACCACAACGTATCCTTTTATAAAAAATCCTTAACACCTAGGTACTGATAAAAACAACAAAGGAACCCTTAAAATTTTAGTAAAGCCTTTCCTATTTTTATAACTGCGTCGTATAAGAACCAAAGTCCAAGAGTTTCTAAGTATTACTTCAACTAAGGTTAAAACCAAATTATTCACTCTCAAATTTAAATATTATTTAAAAACAATACAAGTTTGTAAAACCCTAACTATTATCCATTAACCATATTTAAATTAGAACCAGTATTAAGCCATACGACTTATTAATTTAGCCAAAAACAACCAACAAATTTTCGGTCTTTAAACCGTACATTCACATCGAGTTACTCTCACACCACTCGCCATTAAGCCTTGCACATCCTGCCAAAGGGAACCTTAGGGTAAACAACCGAGGCTTATCCAAATTAAGAGGTGTAGTGTTTGGATTTGATTCTTGTAGTGAGCTTTTAAAACGCTGACATATCAAGTAGGGTTTCAACGAGATTTCACCTGCAACCACAATTTACAAACAAACAATATTAATTTTTGCTACTATCATTTTCTTTCTCTTAAAATAAATAAATTGAAATTACAAGAGAAGTTAAGAAGAAATTTTTTTACCTGGTAATTCTTTTGCTCTCAGGTGTGTTATAGCTTTGAGGAACCCCACTCACAATACGCTTATTCTCTAGAGAAGGAAACCTCGGATGCAAACAACCAGGAAAGAGAAACTTTCAATCTAAGACTACAATGAGAAATGCAAAGGAAGAACTGCAAATGCCACCTTAAAAACTAAACAACCTCAGATATACACGAGCTTCCCAGTAGCTTCCCTACGAAGGACAAGACATTAACTTGAACTAGTGGAAGGTTTTCACCACTCAGAAAGCTCAAATTTTTCCTTAGAGACCCATGAGGCCATGAGACTGTTGGCTCTACCCAAAACCAGTGAAATAAAATGACTACCAAGTGAAAATTTAGGGTTTAGTGAACTTATATTGGTAAGGTTTTTAATATTGAACTCTCTCCATAATCCTTTTACACATGGATTCCACTGTAAAAATGATTTTATGGATTTCTATTTGAGTTTTACTATAGTCCAAGAGACGGGGTAAAGACCTGCAAAATAAACTTTGTTTTATTATTCTTTTCTTTTCATAGCTTAAGATCTTGGTTAATCCATGTAATAGCTTTATTTATTTTTGTATACTTTTAAAATATATATAAGTTTTCAATACTTTCAGTAACCAAAAGCTTTAAGTTAAACAAGTACTCTAGCATTTATTTCGGTTGATTTAGATAAGTAACTGGGATGCTGAACTAGAAGTATAAGTCTTACCTGTGAAAGAGCCTATAAAAAGAACACCAATTGACTGCATTAGCTTCAATAATCTAAGTAAGCCTCGGGCACAACCAAGAGCCCCTTCAGTAAGACAAGAAGAACAATCTATTAAAATCTTACTTTTACTAGGAATTTTAAATAGTTAATTTCGATACATTCCATCTCGGACTCAATTAGACTGACTTTGCAATGTTTTTCTTTTATATATTGTTAGTAATAAATGCATTGTATATATTTATTTTAGTAAATTAATTCATGTAGTATCTAGTTGCAGATACTCAATAATGTTAACTATAGTGGTTAGTTGAATCTTCTTAGGCGTTGTTTAAACATTTATTGTCACTTGGAAAATTTTTAAATTTTTATGAATTTTTGTAGTGTTGCATATGGTATCAGAGCACACGTTTAGACACTAGGCCTAAAGCGACTCAACTCACGTAAACAAAGAGTAAATAAAATTCATGCGTACTGATTTATTATTTTTTAAATGTTGTTATACATAAAAAAAATTCTGAATTAAAATTGCACGTATGGAAGGACTTGAAGAGTATGCAGATGAAGGGTCCCCATTAAACGAACAAAGTAATTCTAGAAAAGAACATGTTAAGGAAGAAATAACTAACTATTCCTCTGAACTATTACAAACTGTTAAAGAATTAAAAACTAAAATGGAAACAGTTAAAAAAGAGAATGAAAGAATTCTAAGAGCTCAAGAGGAGCTGTACCAGATACTGATGAAAAATGTTCAGAGTGAAGGGAAGGATAAACAGATGGGATCTAAAAATATTTCCTACCAACATAAAATTAAAAATTCCAAACATTCTAAAATTGAAGTAGTTCATCCTCTAAAATTCTTGGTGATTCACACAGGAAGAATCACCAGTATTCTAGCAATATCAGTGAGGATAATTACCATTCTAGAAGAAGGAAATATAAGCCTTATGAGGAAATTTCGAGAGAATTTAAGAAGATAAAACGACCAGATTTCAATGGAGAAATAGAGAAATGGGAGGAAGCCGAAGCATGGCTATCCAGAATGAAGAATTATTTCCAAATCTATAATTACTCCAATCAATTAAAAGCTAGAATGGCCATATATAATTTAATTGGAAAAGAAGACATATGGTGGCAGGACTTAAAAAGAGTAAAAGAAACAAAGGATGTCGTCATACAAGCTTTAAATATGTGGCGCCATCACTTAATTGGAAGAAAATTTATGTTAATGACATATAATAAGGGTTTAAAGTATTTGTTGGATCAACCAAATTTAAACGTAAGGCAAGCTAGGTGGATAGCTTTCCTTAGCGAATATGATTTCGAGATCCAGCATATTAAGGGAAAAGAAAATAAATTCGCTAATGCTTTAAGTAGAAATGCAATATTGAATTTTGTGGCAGCAATGAGTACTTATAAAACAAATTTAGAAGATCAACTAGAAGAATGAGTAAAATCGGATGAAAATTATCAAAAATTACAAGCTAAAGTAGCAGAAAATTTAACTGAAAGTTTAAATACAGGGTATAGTCTAAATAATAAAGGGTTAATACTTTATAAAAACAGGTTGTATATACCTAATGTACCTAAAATTAAGCTGTTGATTTTAAATGAAATACATAAGACTCCTTACTCAAGATATCTTGGCTATCAAAAGATTATAACCATGTTGTGGAAAGATTATTTTTGGTCGAATATGAAGAATGAGTTGGAAGAATATATTGCCAGGTGTTTTGAATGTCAATAGGTTAAGACTGAACACTAGCATCTAGCCGATTTATTACAACCATTGCCAATCCATAGCTGGAAATGGAAAATAATTAGTCTGAATTTTATTACAGGTTTACCTAGAAATCAGAATCAGAATGATTCGATTATGGTAGTCGTTGATAAAATCAGTAAAGCAACTCATTTTATGCTAGTAAATACCACCCACAAGGGTGCTAATATTGCTGAAATATTTATGAAACAAATATTTCATTTACATGGGATACCAAAAGTTATAAATTCTAATAGAGACCCTAAGTTTACGGGAAATTTTTGGAAATATGTATTTAAAGGTTTGAATACTACTTTAAATTTCAGTACATATTTTCATCCGTATATGGATGGACAGACTGAAATGGTGAATCAAATATTGGAAGATATGCTAAGGATGTATTTTAGAGAATAGCCAAGTAAATGGGAAGACTACTTACACTTGGTTGAGTTTTCATATAACAACCACTACCAAGCTTCAACAAAATACAACCCATTTGAAATTCTGTATGGAAGAAAGTGATGATACTCCCATCTCATGGAGTAACCCAGTTGACAGGTTAGTACTAGGACCTGAGCTATTAAAGGAGATGGATTTAATTGTGAAGCAAGTGCAAGGTAATTTAAAAGTTGCACAAGACAGATAGAAGAGTCAAGTAGATCTTAAACAAATTGAGAAAAAGTTCTAGGTGGGTGAACATGTTTTCATAAAGGTAAGGCCTAAAAAGAGTTCTTTAAAGTTAGAAAGTTGTGCTAAGTTGGAACCTAGATATTGTGGGTCTTTCGAAATATTGTCCAAAATGGGACAGGTGGCATACCAACTGGCTTTACCACCAAATCTAAAAGTTCATAATCTTTTTAATATCTCTGTTTTAAAAAGATATGTACATGATGCTACTCATTTTATAAATTGGAATGATCTGCAGGTGGAATCCGAAGGAGATTTTCCGGTGGAACTGGATTGTATCCTCGACAAGAGAGAGATCTTACTTTAGAATTGCACCATTGGACAGGTGAAGGTGCAAGGAAGCACCTTAGTCCAGAAGAAGCAACATGGGAATTGGAGAGTCATATGTGGGCAGCATATCCAATTATGTTCTAGGGCAGCTCTGAGGATGATGTTATATTTAGGGGGGGTGTATGTCACATACCCCAAATTGCAAAAACATTTTATGTTTAAGAAGACATTATACTTTAATTTTATTGTAAAGTTTGTAATTATCAACTAAGTCGGTCAAGGATGATTGTAATTAATTATGTTGAATATTTTATTAATTAATAAATAAAATATGAGACAACAGCTTAAGGAGGCTATTAAATGATTGTTGACTGGTCACTAGGTGGAATAGATTGGGGTGAGAGAAGATTTCCACTTGGCAGCATCCTCAAACCACTTCACAGTTGTTGCATGAGGCAACTTCCATGTTTTTGTGGTCATGTTCCCTAAGAAAGTGGAACAAGAGCAGGTGGCTCATTAAGTGAAAAAATGACCCAAAAGACCTAGGCATGCTTATAAACTACCCATCGATTTCAACATGGGTTGTTCAATCTTTACTTGTGAAATTTCTAAAGTGAAATTTGTGCACAAGATATTCGATGGAGGGGAAAGGAAAAAGTGTTTGAGTGTGAAAATGTTGATTTATTGAACTAGTGCAGGTGTTTCACTGAGTTATTACTGAAGAAGGAAGAAGTATTAATGCTGAATACTTTTATGGATTTACAGGGATTTTATATCCCATCCTCTCACCTAGTGCTTTCAACAAGGTGGACCAGTGGACAGGCTTGGGGGTCCTAAGGATAGCATATAAGCTATCTTCAGGAATTGGTTGGGTGGAATGGGCTCCTTAGGTTGTTGTCTTCTCTATGAGTTCTCAAGTTCTAAATGTTATTTCATTTATCTTATGCAAATACAAGTGCTGAGACGAATGTATTTAAGATAGGTTACTTATATGTTTGGATAAGTTGTTTCTATAATTTAAGTAGAGTAAACTAGTTTATTTAAAAAGAGATACTGGTTAAAATTATTAAATAAAGGATTCTAGGGTTAGATTGAATTGGTTAGTGAATGATTTTACCTCACTATATTTTTCCACTCGCCTTATAACAAAGTACTCTAGTACAGTAAGGGAATTAGAGTTTTGTAAACATCAAGTTAAAATGTGTATGCATTTGCTCATTATCTATTACTATTTGTTTATTTTTAGAAATGTTTTTAAAGAAAATTTCCTCAACTCCAGAAGTTCTTTTCAGTTAACTACATTGTTTATTCTTATTCATAATTACTTTAAGGAAAGTTTTACTTAAAGAAAAACTACACAGTCTTTGTAACTGTGTTTATCTTAACTTAGTAAAAATATATTTCTATAGAGTTAAACATATTATTATATAATTATTAAATTACTACAGATAGTGCAAAAGATTGTAAACAAATAAAATTAGATTATATAAACTGAAATTATGGTAGTAAACTAAGTATTACTAATAACCTAGTGTGTTAATTACAATAATACTGGAAAACACTAAACATTATATTTTTACTCAACAATTAAAACAATAAGTATGCAGAATAATAATTAAAAAGAAAATATTCTATGTTTATTTGTCAAAACCGTGAAACTTGTTAACTTAAGCTTTCTTTTCAAATTTTCCTTTCCAATTAAGAATATTTTCATTTTATCCAACCCTTACTGAAAACAAATAAAAAATTATAAATACTATTTGTAATTTATAGCTGCCCTAATTTAAAAAAAAATATATCTACATTAACAAGGTCTAATTTATTCAATATATTTATAAAATAAACAGAGTAAAAAGAGTTGAATTAAAACATTTCAAAATCGTTTTACACAGTGAGGTCACAAAGTTGAACCTTCCGACCAAGGAGAACTTCTTTTTTTGTTAATTCATAAGCACAATCATTTATAGTAAAAAATACTAAAACGTTTCCTCACATATATATTTATATTATAATAAATGCAATTTTAAAAACCACAATCAAAATTCATGGTTAAAAAAATACTTAACACCCAGGTACTAATAAAAACAACAAAGGAACCCTTAAAATTTCAGTAAAGCCATTGCTCTTTTTATAACTGCATTGTATATGAACCAAATTCACAAGAATTTCTAAGTATTACTTCAACCAAGCTCAAAACCAAATTACTCACTCTCGAATTTAAAGATTATTTAAAAACAATACAAGTTTGTAAAAACCTAACTATTTTCCATTAACCATCTTTAAATTATAACTAGTATTAAACCATACGAGTTATTAATGTATCCAAAAACAACCAACAAATTTTCGTTCGTTAAACCCTACATTCACGCCGAGTTACTCTCACACCACTCGCCATTAAACCTTGCACATCCTGCTAAAGGGAACCTCAGGGTAAACAACCGAGGCTTACCCGGTTTAAGAGGTGTAGTGTGTGCATTTGATTCCTATGGTGAGCTTTTAAAACACTCCCATCTCAAGCAGTGTTTCGACAAGCTTTCACGTGCAACCACAATTTACAAACAAACAATATTAATTTTTGCTACTATGATTCTCTTTCTCTTAAAATAAATAAATCAAAATTACAAGAGAAGTTAAGAAGAAACTGTTTTACCTGGTAATTCTTTTGCTCTCAGTCGTGTTATAGTTTTGAGGAACCCCACTCACAATACACTTATTTCCTAGCAAAGGAAACCTCAGATGAAAAAAATTGGGAAAGAGAAACTTCCAATCTAAGACTACGATGAGAAATGGGAAGGAAGAACTGCAAACGCCATCTTAAAAATGAAACAACCTTAGATAAACATGACCCAAAGTTGATAACCTACAAGCTATTCTCCCAATAGATTCCCTACGAAGGCCAAGACGTTAACTCGGACTGGTGGAAGGTTTTCATCACTCAGAAAAGCTCAACTTTTTCCTCAGAGACCCATGAGGCGATGAGCCTGTCGGCTCTACCCACAAACCAGTGAAATAAAATGACTACCAAGTGAAACTTTAGGGTTTAGTGAGCTTATATGGTTAGGGTTTTTAGTATTGAACTCTCTCCATAATCATTTTACACATGGATTCCACCATAAAAATGATTTTATGGGTTTCTATTTGAGTTTTAGTATAGTCCAAGCAACGGGGTAAAGACCTGCAAAATAAACTTTGTTTTATTATTCTTTTCTTTTCATAGCTTAAGAGCTTGGTTAATCCATGTAATAGCTTTATTTATTTTTGTATACTTTTAATATATATATATATATATATATATATATATATATATATANGTTAAACAAGTACTCTAGCATTTATTTCTGTTGATTTAGATAAGTAATCAGGATGATGAACTAGAAGTATAAGTCTTACCTATGAAAGAACCTATAAAATAACACTAGTTGACTGAATTAGCTTCAATAAGCTAAGTAATCCTCGAGAACAACCAAGAGCCCCTTCAGTATGACAAGAAAAACAATCTATTAAAATCTTACTTTTACTAGGAATTTTAAACAGTTAATTTCGATACATTCCATCTCGGACTTAGTTAGACTGACATTGAAATGTTTTTCTTTTATATATTGTTAGTAACAAATGCATTGTATATATTTATTTTAGTCAATGAATTCATGTAGTATCTAGTTTCAGATACTCAAGAATCTCAACTATAGCGGTCAGTTGAAACTTCTTAGGCGTTGTTTAAACATTTATTGTCACTTGGAAAAATTTTAAATTTTTAAGAATTTTTGGAGTGTTACAATCATTGTCATCATCAAATTCCTATGATATTTAAAGTTCCTTGAGCAAATGTTATAGTTAGAAATATGCATGTATGAAAAGAAATAATGATGTAAAATTGTTTTTGGTTTAGTCATATTATCTTCTTCTTATTTGAAAAAGAAAACAAAAAGCTAAGTTGCATTAATTTCTAAACTAAACATGCAACTCTTTATTTATATCCATATTTTCCTATCCTAAGAGGAAAGAAAACATTTTTATTCAAGTATTTGAGCTCTTGCAATGTAACCAAGTGCGAAATGATATGAAAAATATACTTTTATCGACATATGAGAAGGTTATTGTAGTGATTACATGAATGTGGAATGCCAACCAACTTACGTGTTTCTACATTAGAAGGTATGGAAGGAAGGAATGGTATTGTGGTTGGGTTACCTCTTGATGTTCGGGTAGACAAGGTACTCCCAAAAGACCGAACACCTGGACAAACCACTTCACACAAATAGATCAAAAATCAATACAACGATGTTTTGACGTGGTTAAGACCCTGAAGAGGGAAATAGTCCATGACCCCAGCCAAATAGCTACTCGGAGCAATTTATTATGCAAAAGAAAAAAATTTACAAATGAGCTTCTCATAATCGATCAACTAGCCAAGGACCTTAAGGCTCTTTAAATAGAGATCATGGACCAATCGGGTGTTAAGCCAAGGATCAAGGGCAAGTATGATCTCAGAGAAGTTGAATAGTTGGATCACTCTGTGTCTAGAACATATCGTGACTGTTGGATTAGAATATTTGAAAATGCATAGTAAAGAAGCACACTTTACCTAATGGATATATTACACAAGTTGATCTTAACTAACTCGTAATTGTCTAACTATCCTAACATCCCCCCTTCAGAACAACTTGGGATAAGATTGAAAGATTTACAAAAGTGACACTATTAGGAAAAGGAAGCAGGCATTAGAGCCTATCCCCCCTTAATGACACATTCCTGAACTCCTAACATAGATTGAATTTTAGAAAACTTCACTTCTGTAAGAGACTTGGTGAATATTTCTGCAACTTGATCATCTATAGGGAAATAGAGCACTTCAAGAACATGATCATGAACAAGATTTATGATGAATTGCATATGTAGCTCAATGTGTTTGTTGCGTTGATATAGAACTGGATCTTTGGAAATCTTGATGGCACTTTGATTGTTGCACCAAAGTGGAGTAGGTTGCTGCTGCTTGAACCCAAACTTTGAAAGGATCTATCAAATCCATAAAGCTTCCTAACTGGCATTAACTGTGGCTCAATATTATGCTTCTATTGAAGAAAGAGCAAGAACTTGTTGTTTCTTACAAGCCCAAGTGACAAGTCCAAATCCCAAACTAAAAACATAACCTGCAGTAGAATTTTGATCATCAGGATCATCGGCCCAATCTAAATCAGTGAAACCAACCAACAAAGGTGCCCTCATGTACTGTAATGAATCCCAAACTGAATTGTACCTCAAATATATCAAAGTATTCTTTTTGCTACTTTCTAGTGACTTTCATGAGGTGTTTGCATATAATGGGAAACACGACCAATGAAAAAGGAAAGGTTTGGATGGTAATGAGTAATGTATAAGAGACTACCAACAAGCTGACGATACAAGGTGGCATCTACTTCAGGGGAAGTACAAGTGGTAGAAAGTTTGACTCCAGATTGGAAGGGAGAAGGGGATGGTCTACAGTCTTCCATGTGAAAGCGACGAAGAAGGTCACAAGCATACTTAGACTAGGAAATAAATATTCCCTCTTTGGTTTGCAAGACTTGGAGACCAAGAAAATAATGCAAATGTCATAAGTCTGACATTTCAAAATTTTGCTTAAGACTGGATTTCACATGGGTTAAAAGCTTAAGGTCACTACCAGTAAGGATAATGTCATCAACATAAAGAACAAGTATGGTGAGATGGTTTCCTATTTTCTTGGTATAAACATTGGGGTCAGAGTGGCGAGTCTAGAAAAACCAGTGTCAAGGAGAAAGCTATCCATTTTGGCATACCAAGCTCTAGGAGCTTGCTTAATGACATATAAGGATTTCTTAAGGTGACAAACAAGGCTAGAGTTATTATGAACATATCCAGGAGGTTGTTCCATGTAAATTTATTCCTATAAATCACCATGTAAGAATATAGACTTGACATCCATTTGATGGACTTCCCAGTTATGTAAGGATGAAAGGGAAAGAACAAGGTGGATGGAGTTCATTTTTGTGACAGGAGAAAAGGTTTCATTGTAGTCAATCCCTTCAACTTGGGAAAAACCTTTGGCAACTAACCTTACCTTAAGTCTTTTAACACTTCCATCTGATGCATACTTAGTTCTATAGACCCATTTACATCTGACAAGTTTTCTTCCTTTTGGTAGAGGAACAAGATCGCAAGTATCGTTCGCCATTAAGGAACGATATTCTTCATCCATAGCTGCATCCCAATCTAGATTTTTTGAAGCTTCTGCAAAAGTCTCTAGATCATGATTCTCATAAACTTAAGCCAAAGATAAGAGGCTCGCTGAAACTGAGAACGTGTTCGACGTTGATCTCTAGGATCACCGGCAAGATCACCAGCTGCTTCACATGTTGAATGGACCCATCGAGGAAGCATTGGTGATGGTGCAACCTGGTGCAACTAGAGGAACATGAGCAAGAAGAGGTGGATTTTCATCCTCACTATCATAATTAGAAACTAGAGTTGGAAATCTATCAAGAAAGTTGGAAAGAGAAGAAGGCACAATTGCCAAATCAAGATCGCCAGCCAAAGATGGCACAACTGCCGAGTTAGGCTCACAGGCCAAGATATTTTCATCAAATTTAACATCTCTTATAATGATTATATCATGATAACATGGCTGAAGAAGTATGTAACCTTTTACTTCTTCAGAATATCCAACAAATATGCACTTTTCAATTTTAGGTTGCAATGCTTTTGTTTTTCATCCGGAATGTGAGCCCATGCTTCACTACCAAACACACGGAAGTGACTTACATCTGGTTTAATTTTACTACATGCTTCTTCCAGTGTTATACCTTGTAAAATTTTAGTGGGTGTGCGATTCACTAATTTGCACAAATTATGGCCTCAGCCCAAAATTTAAGACTTAGTCCCTTAGATTGGATCATACAATTAACCATTTATTTTAAAGTGCAGTTCTTCCATTCAGCTACACCATTTTGTTGTGGTGTATATGGAATAGTGTCTTGTTGTTGGATTCCTTGTTTAGTGCAGAAAGTAGTGAACTTGTTGTTAACATATTCTCCTCCATTGTCAGAACTTAACTTAATAATTTGATGACCAGATTGTTTTTCAACAAGGGCCTTGTAGGCCAAGAACATGTTAAATACTTCGCTCTTAAGTTTCAAGAAGTAAACCCAAGTGCGTATGGAGTAGTCATCAATGAAAATTAAGAAATATTTGAAACCAAAAAAGGATGCAGGTGGAAGAGGGCCACACAAGTCACTATGCACAAGCTCCAAGGGAACCGGAACAAACACCATCCCTACAAGATACCATCGAAAGACCTGTCACCATATTGTCTTTACATAGTTATTGCAATGAGTGATAATTCAAGTGACCAAATTGCTCATGCAAAATTTTTCTCAAGTTACCACTATGAGCAACAAAAACTGAAGGAAAAGGTGATGACCAAAAGTTGTTAAATTTGTACAACCTAGTAATATCATCAACAATTTCGGTAGCAAGGACATTTTGAGGATCTTTAAAATCCTTGATTACAACTTGGTGAGGTGAAAACGTCACATTTTTACCTTCACCCAAATGAGTGATTTGATAGACTGATAACAAATTGCAAGAAATTCTTTGAACACATAGTACATCTCCAAAATGACCATTTTCTATTGGAATTGTTCTAGATCCTACAACACGTAGAAATCTATCATCACCAACAAATATTTGTTTGGTGTTACATTCATGCATAGTAGAAAAAATGGCTTGATCCTTGGCCATATGATAATATGCTCCATAATCAATGAGCCATTCATTTGAATTAGAAGAAGAAGATGCAGCACAAGAATAACCAGAAGCACAAAGTGGCATGTTCATGAGAGGTAGATTCTGAAGACGAATCTAGGCTGACGTGGTGCTTCTTCATTGATGCTTCCAAGGCTATCATCTTCTTGAAACAGTACATAGATTCATCATGATTATCTTTCCCACAAAAATTGCAATGACGCTCAGTCTTCTTTCCTTTTGGCTTGGATCCTTTGTCCTTTTTTAATGAAGGAGCTGATTGAGAGGGTCTGGGACCCTTGTTTGGCTTATTATTGCAAAACTTTTGTTTCTTGGGAGGCTTGGACTTTTCTTTCTATTGGGACAATAAGGCTTTCCCAGATGTATCTGCATTGTTGATTATTCCAAGATGAATGAGATTATATTTCTCTCTAATTAAGGAATCACAAAAGGATTCAAGACTAGACTCTTGATAGCTAGCTGCAGTCAATGATTCTTTCACGGAGTAAAATGTAGATACAAAAATAGATAATGCATGTCCAAGTTTGGAAAGAATATGATAAATACATTGTTTTTCTTCTTTCTTAATCTTGCATTCTTCACATAAGATTCTAAGAGTTTTATACTTAGATAAATAGTCTTGAATGCATGAAAAATCACTTGGATTCAAAGAAATAAACTCATTCTCAAGTTTATGACCTCGAATTTCATTGTGTTTACCAAACACAGATTCCAACTTTTCCCAAGCTTTATCATGTTCATCAATTCCATATATGTGGAATCGCAAATCTCTATAGATTGACATCCCAATCAATCCATGAGCTTCATCACATCTATTTTCCCATTTTATTTTCTTATCATCATCAGTGGGTTTTGTTTCTTTCCCTAAGATAATTATGAAAAGTCCTCTACTTCATAGAACATCATCCATACAATATTTCCATGAGAAATAGTTAGAACCAGTAAGTAGAATATCACAAGGGGAACCCATACTGTAAAATAATGTTTGAAATAATAGAAAATAACTATCTAGATGCAAAGAGCTCAAAAAATTAGGTTGTTTAAAAAAAACAACACTAAAAACTTATTCTGGATGATGAAGTTATGCTTATTCAAAGAAAATGTTAAAGATGTCCCCAATAGTGATGTGACAGATATTAACTTGACCAACTAAAAAAAAGAACCCTCTTCTTCCCAAGATGAACCTTTGACAATCACTTACAAGAAAATTTATTTTAAGTGAATCATTTTTGTAAAATAAGTGATGAGATGAAATTTTACAATAAAGTAACTTAAAAATAGAAATTGAATGCACTATTAAAAAGTAACTTAATAATACTTGAACTCAAGACCTATTAAGAAATAAAGCAACTTTGGACCAACTGAGCTAAGTTTTAAAGGTACATAAAAGAAGGGAATGAGGAAGGGGGCCTTTTTTTTACTCTTCTCTCTATGTTTCAATGCTTGCTTCTTTTTCCTGCAAATCACACCACAAACCAAAAAACAAAAACAAAAAAAAAATATTCCACGCTTGTGGGGTTAGATCTTGTTAGCTTACCCAGAAATTCTATGTTTTCTCTCTGTTTCTGATTCACCGCAATCTCACAAGGTGCACGGCAAAGAGCATACAGAGTCAAGAAAACCCTTTCCCTTTCCGTATCTGATTCGTCGCGATCGCACAAGGTGCACGACAAAGAGCATACACATACAGGGAAGACAACAATCCGAGAATAAAAACAATAAGTATCTAAATAATAAAATTGATAAACATATGAGAGATTTAAAAAATAAAAATAGAACAAATCCGTCAGTGTAACATTATACCTTCAGATTTACTGAAATGGGTGTTTCTAGATCAAACGGAAACGATTTTCGATGAAACGAAAACTATTTCCAATGGAAAATATGTTCCATATGCAATGAAATAGCACCCATAGGACACAAATGCATAGAAAATCCAGAACCAGAAACACTTTCAAAGTTTCAGAAACAACAGTTCAAGATCTATATCACAATCAGAAGCGGATCTTCATAAACACTATGATACCATGTTCGGGTACACAGAGTACTCCCAAAATACCGAACACCTAGAGAAACCACTTCACATAAACAGATCACATATCGATACACTGATGTTTTGACGTGGTTAAAACCCTCGAGAGGGAAACACTCCACTACCCGATCCAAATAGCTGCTTGGAGAAATTTATTATGCAAAAGAAAGAAAGTTACAAATGAACTTCTCATAATCGATCAACTAGCCAAGGACCCTCCGTGCTCCTTAAATAGAGATCATGGACTAATAGGTTTTAAGCCACGGATCAAGGGTAGGTATGATTTAAGATAAGTTGAACCATTAGATCACTTTATGTCTAGAACATATCGTGGCTGTCGAATTAGAATATTTACAAATGCATACTAATGCTTACTAAAGAAGCACACTTTACCTAATAGATATATTACACAAGTTGATATTAACTAACTCCTAATATTCATCTTCCTTCATTATGTCATACATATCCTTTTATCATGGTTGAGCAGTTGTTTGAGCACATGATGGAACTATTGTCATGTGTGTCAAGGAATCTTCAAATTTAGTTTTCTCTCCTTCATATATAATCCCCAATCTATCACCTTCTTTTGCGTTTTTGAAAATAAAATCATTTTGTGGCTCTCGAGAACTTGGTTCATCTATCATATCCAGAGAGGTTGATAAACTCTTAATTGACGTCAAAATGTGTCTTTCCTTAAAAGAAGATATCCCAGTTACTGCTAGGATTTGAGAGAGTTCTATCATACTAATGTTCACCCTTGAACTCATGTCTTGTTTTGGTAGGTCCTGCTTGTTACGGAGAGAAATTCCTATGGCTTGGGGTACCACAACAAACAGCTAGACTCCAGAAATCAATCTTTCCCAATATGCAATAGAAATAAAATCATCTAACACTAAAGGATTGAACCTCGTACCTTATTCCGGACGGTTGAAGTAGATCCCCGTTGAGCTTTCCAATCTTCATCTTGAATTGTTATAACACGTCCTCAACAACAAGTAAATAATATAATCATACTATATTTCATGGTGTTAGATCTATTCTAGCATATATAATCAATAATGTAAAAGCATTTGACATATTCCAATGGATACAATATTCATTCAAATACACATTACTAGACAGGAAAAGATATTTCTATTAATATGAATCAGAGATTACAAGTGACAACCTATGACAGCACGTCTGCAAACCGGAGAAACAGAATCCCCCACTTGGGCCTCCACCACCTCAATCCTCCATCACTTCGATAGCAATCTTACTAGCAAAATGAAATCTTGGGAAGAACACAACAGTGCTCCAAGGGACAAAGGGATGCAGACTCAAGCATAAGTTCTGGCAACAATGGACTATAGTTTCATTACTCTCAATTCT